>OU975453.1:1822500-2046875 GCA_918857605.2 Philereme vetulata
AGATAAAAAAAAATGGTTGTCTGTATAGTCGGTTTACGGACGATAATTTTACGTGATAACGAGTGAAAGAGAAATAGATGCGTCACAAGCCGAATTTTTAGGCCGATCGTGCCTCTCTATCGCTTGTTCCGCGCTCTCGCTTGCACGCTCGGCTCAGGCGGAACGTGACAATTTTTCGTACGTGCAGCCAGTGTTCATCGATTTATAAGACGTTATCACGTAAAAGTACATTGTGTATTTTGGTATTGCGCCCTGTTATCTCCACTTTCAAAGTGGTTTCGCTCTCGTCTCCGATTATGTTGTAAATGTTGCAATGCAAAGTCTACATTACAGCCCTGTAATCCCAACTCCCCCCTTGTGTCTGCGCACACCATTTCGTACTTGGCACCGTGCCACATTGGCCTCCCTCCAACGTATTCAGCTACCCCGACGCTAAACGCACGTTACAGTACACATTTGACTAGAAAACTGGACGCATGATCGTGTAAAAACAACGAAATAACATCAATTTTAAATCACTAATTGATATTATCGATTTTGAGGTTATAATTTTCCTGGCTGACAGGTGAAAGCGCGGGAAAGTTTGCAATTTTTTTTTTAATTTACGCGTTTTATCGAGACAAAGGACATTGTGCTCGTGGTCATCTCGTGCTTGTGTTTTTGTTTTCATTTGACACTTGGACTTGAATCCAAAGGTAAGGTAAGTCTGTGTAATATTTTAATGTTTATGTGTGTTTGCTTTCTACCTATTATTGTTATCGTATTAATCCATTTTTATATGTTTTTTTTTGTTTGTAACTTCACTATTTTGTGGGTATATATGTGAAGTTTCCTACTTAGATCAATGCTAACATTTTCCTAGGATCCTATAAAAATAATATGTTTAAAATGGAATATATTTTTATCTATTATCTAGGGTATTATAAGTATATTTTATGAATGGAATACATAACTATTTTTAAATATTAAATGTGTAGTTATTAATTATAATAAATCAAGTATTTGGTTCCTGCTCCATAATACATAAGTAGTTACTCCGAGGCTAATTGCAGTTCCTGATTATTTATCGTAATAAAACTAGCATTATGTACTTAACTGTAAATAATGAACAAAAAAAACAGAAAATATCGAAGCGGAAATATGAACGTAAACACGGGATCGTGGGCGTTTATAAACCATGTGGCGTACTTGTCCTAAATTTAGATTCGCGATTTGTTGCCATTCTGTTCGCAAAACAATGTTGACCTCGAAAGTTTGCACCGAAAATGGCACAATGCGTACAACATGTACCTACCCTACCTACTGTACAACGCATAATGTTTATGGCTCTCTTCAGCCACCTATCCTTTATCATCATGTCACTCAATTACCTCCACTGCTTAACTTATGCCATAGATGTCAAGAACGACCAATCTTTTGCGACACTCAACCGGGTTTGATTTTAATCTTAAAATGCGTTTAACAATGACAGATCAGTATAATAGGCGGTACTTATATTAGAATAGAAAACGCTTTATTGTACACCTAATAAATAAAAAATCATATTTAAAACATTTAACTACATACGCGATAGTACAATTGGCGGTTTTATCGCTAAAAGCGATTTCATCCAGGAAATGGTACCTACTACTTAGTTAGGTCATGAGGTACAAATCATTACGCGATCTTTGAGCACAAGATCATCAGATGGTAACATTCTTAAGTGCATAATAGCAAATAATATATTATAATCCTAAAATTAAAACATTTTCCTCAATCAAATCTAGTTAATGCAAGTAGGGATTTGAGTTTCGGTCAATACGGTCAAATACCACAGATTGAATAATGCTATTTCGTACTTGATGGTAGGTACTTTTTAGTTAAATAGTTTGGATAAATATTTTTTATGGTGATACAAAGTTTTCATAAATCAATAACGGAAAGTTTCTCTTTATCTACCTACCATATTAACAAAACAAACTTCGTGAGAGGTCACGGCTGAGCGCAACAGATTCGCGTCTAAATTTAGAAGGGCTTTTGTTTTGCATGCCGCCATTTTCAAACATCCGGTTTTTGACCTTTTGCATACATTAAACAATGTTTTAGCAATGTCTATGGTCTTAGCGCTAAAATTAATTTATGGGTGTACAGCGGTATTTTTATAATTATTTGGCAGTGGTTTGATAAAGTAAACAAATAATAATTCATATTCCGATTCATTTATGAATTGTCATCAGTTTTGTAATTACAGCCAGTGTAACGTCCTACCAAGGTCATGTCGTTGGACAGATTTAATGTCACACGCCAAAAATGTCGTCATAACAACGTATCGGATTGGCAAGTTATTACTATGACGTTTCGAGTAGCCTCGTGTTGACGACATGCCTATATTTTCTGTTTCGTGCTTTAGCTTAGGAGTTTTAAGGTTTTGAAGTAAAACTTCTTTATGCACGCTTGACTTGGGGAGTAAGCTGGTGAATGCGCTACGAAAAGTGCAAGCGGAAGTTGAGAGGGAGATATAAGTTAGTGAAGATAGAGAGTTACGTTTCGTATATTTTCAAACGTTAATGTGCGAGTGCGAGTTGCGTCTGTCCAGAATGAACACAGACTGATCGACCTACAGACGTGTGGACAATTTTGTAATTGAACAATTTTATAAATTAATATTTTGAAAAATCAGTTTTACTTCAGTCGTGAGGTCTAAAGCACACTCGTTTTTTTCACTTCTGTCAGCACTCCCAGAGTGCTACTTTTTTTATTCATTCATTCATTACGGAATCGACAGCACTTGATATCGATGTAAACAAACTCTTATAGCGAATGCTAATGCCAATATCAGATTCTCATTTAATATCACTTTTATGAAATTATTCACCTAGAGGGAATTATTAAAACACAATATAATTTTTAAGCAATTTACGCATTTACGGTACGCATTTGAAGAAAGTAAGCGTGACAGTTGTTGTTGTATTACAAACAAAAATATATAAATTTTAATTCATAAATAAAACGAAAAACAAATAAATTAACAATCAAGTGAACATGAATTATGTCGTTGGTAGACACGGCTACACATCAAGCTACATATTTTTAGTATAAGCTGACCTCTCATCGTACTGAAAACCTACACAATACGAGGTCAGCATATAGGTATTGTGAAGGCTCAATTTCGTCAGTATCACCGTTTACTGACTTTTTCATCCCATCCATATCACTGGCGGAAATTAAACCCACACT
Source organism: Philereme vetulata (assembly GCA_918857605.2). Lineage (NCBI taxonomy): Eukaryota > Metazoa > Arthropoda > Insecta > Lepidoptera > Geometridae > Philereme > Philereme vetulata. The sequence goes on from OU975453.1 coordinate 1,825,717, forward strand.
ACCATCATTCAGGACTACTTTTCTAGTATCGCTTAGTACCTACTACCACAGACCAGTATTGATATTACTGGTCTCTGGTACTACCGTAGTAGCTAGTAGTACCGTAAAAATACATTTTGACACAGATAAATAATACATATACATATTATTTCTCTGTGTCAAAATGTATTTATTAATTCGGGCTGTATGTTTTTCTTTATGTAGGTATATTATAAGTATGTATGTAGTTACAAAAAAAAGTATATACTTAAGTATTCTATCTATTACCTGGTTCCCATAGTACAAGCTCTGCTTAGTTTGGGGCTAGATAGCGCTCTGTGCAATGTTCAGCAATAGATACTTATTATTTAATTAAATTCGCAAGGATCACTTTGAATGAAACGTCAATTTAACTGCCTGTTCCTCCGCGACCAAGTCCGGAAAGAAAGGCAAGAAACAAGGCTGGTTGTTCATTGATATTTTTAGATCCTTTTTAGATCTGTTAATTTATCCTATAAATTTATTAAATTAAGTATGAATAATTACGATTATACCTAGTCAGGTCATAAGTATTGTCACACAGTAAAAACTTTTCTTTTAGAATGCTGGCCACAAAAAAGTTTATAGAATTCTAATTTCGAATTGTTCATGAAAATAAAAATGTATACTTTATAGAATTTTACTAATTTTTAAATAAGAAGTGGACGCTTAAAGAAGACCGTGTTGCAGTTATTGCGTTGCATCGTTGCGGTTACGCGCCAATTCAAATTTTTGACATACTGAAAAATTTGAATATAAGCAAAAGATTCGTTTATCGTACCATCAAACGATACAATGAAGACTCTAGTGCTGCTCTGTTGGCCCTTCAGATGGGGTTAAGCAGAACCACGGTGAAAAGGGTGTTAAATGAAGACTTAGGGCTTCGGGCATATCGAAGAAAAACAGTACATCGTTTGAATGCTCGTCTAATGGACCTGAGACTGAAGAGATGCCGCGCTTTGTTGAAGCGGTACGCGGGAATAAAATATCGGGAAATTCTTTTTCCCGAGCGAGCAACCGTATTCCGCGTGTCCAACGAGATCATTTTCCATCCTCGCTCATGGTATGGTTGGGAGTTTCTTATTGGGGCTTAACAGAGGTACTTTTTTGTGAGAAAGGTGTAAAAACGAATGCAGTTGTGTATCAAAATACAGTCCTGACGAACCTTGTGGAACCTGTTTCTCATACCATGTTCAATAACAGGCACTGGGTATTCCAACAAGATTCGGCGCCAGCTCATAGAGCGAAGAGCACACAAGACTGGCTGGCGGCGCGTGAAATCGACTTCCTCCGGCACGAAGACAGGCCCTCCTCTAGTCCAGATTTGAATCCGTTAGATTACAAGATATGGCAACACTTGGAGGAAAAGGCGTGCTCAAAGCCTCATCCCAATTTGAAGTCACTCAAGACATCCTTGATTAAGGCAGCCGCCGATATTGACATGGACCTCGTTCGTGCTGCGATAGACGACTGGCCGCGCAGATTGAAGGCCTGTATTCAAAATCACGGAGGTCATTTTGAATAAACTTTAGTGTCATAAGAATCTATGTTTTGTTAAGTTCATTTTGGTATATAGGTAAATGGTTACATAATGAATAAACTTGTTTCAATTATTTTATATTAAACATGTGACAGAATTTATGACCTGACTAGGTAACTGTTACATTTGCGAAATTTTAACGATATTGTTGAGTTATGTCATGGAAGTTATGTCGATCGACATGTGCAGCACTTGCACTGCTGATGGCAGATTTTTTTTTGCTGTTTCACTCCGAGCATTTCCGATTACACAATCCAAATAATTTGGCATTAAAAATATTGTTGTAGCGAGTTTTGGCAATTAAATAACACGATCTGATAGTAACAGACTGTCTCGGTCAATGAATGAGGTGGAACAATTATTGTTTGATAGATTTCAAATGATCGGATTTCATAATCAGCTGATCTTTGTAGGTACTATCGCACCTTCATTCATTTAATGCCCGATTAGAAGATTATCAACAGTTACCTGTGTAGCTCGGTTCATCATCACCATCAACCTATAACAGTCCACTGCTGGATGTAGCTCTCTCCCAGGGTGCGCCATTGAGCCCGATCCGCAGCTCTTCTCATTCAATCCTTGCCAGCCACAGCGCGCAAATCCTCACTCCATCTAGTCGGAGGACGTCGTCCACTTCGCTTGCCTTGATGTGGTCTCCACTCCAGATCACGCTCGCTAGTTAGGTTGTTACTAATATTTTCCATTAAAGAATACTGGCAAAGTATTTTTATTTGAAACCTTTCAATATTATCGACTTCAGCAAAGCTATAGGTCCAACTACCATATCCATTCGTGCGCCCATTTTATCACGATTTGGTAGATAGCTCAATGTTGAGGATCCGTGGTTTACTCGATTGAAATCACTATGAATACACATTAGCTTTTTATTTTATTTGTTACCAAATACATTTATACAAGAGTACGCCATCTTTTTCTTCACACACGTTCAGAGAGCTACTAATGGAACCATAGACTACTAGTAGTAGTGACGAGAAAAACATAGAGATGCGCATTGTACATTCATTACTCTCCCTCAATGCACATCTTCATACCTAATTCATCAACTAACTTTACAAATTGGTTCATAGGTAAAGGCTTAGTCAATATGTCTGCTATTTGACATTTAGTATTAATATACTCTACATAGAACAAACCTTCCTCTACTTTTTCTTTTACAAAGTTATACTTAATATCCATATGTTTAAGTATCCGTTGATCAGGATTTTTAACAGTTTTTATTGTACTTTGATTGTCTTCATAAATTAATACATTTTGAAATTCAACATTCAAGTCGGACAATACTTTTACTATCCAACATGCCTCAACTACGGATTCACACAATGATACCAATTCCGCTTCTGTAGTACTTAGCGCTACTGTTCTTTGTTTTTTAGACCTCCATACAATAGTATTATTGAACAGTTTGAATACATAACCACTTGTGGATTTTCTGTCATTATCTCTGGCCCAGTCGGCATCAGCATAACCAATTAGAGGTGTTGAAATGTTACAATTACTTTTAGAATATATCAGCGAATAGTTTACAGTCTGTTTTACATATCTTAGTATTCTTTTTAAAGCTCTCCATAAGTTCTCACTTGGTTTAGATTGGAATCTACTTAAGTAACATATGGCTGTAGCTAAATCTGGCCTTGAACCTACAGTTGCATACATCAGTGACCCTATCAAAGACCTACACTGAAACTCATATGACATGTCGATATCAGAATTTTCATCATATTTATAATTCATGTCCATTGGTGTGTCATTACCTTTACAATTTTCCATGTTATATTTTATAAGGATGTTTTCTAAATATTTTGATTGATTTACATTTATCTGTTCTGAATTTACTTTAATTTGTATGCCTAAATAGTTAAGATTGTTCGACCCCATGTCTTTCATTCTAAACTTTAGTGCTAAGAAAACCTTTCAATTCCTTTATCTTAGTCTCATTATGTCCCATAATTAGGAGATCATCAACATACAGCGTTATATAAATATTCCCCATACTATATAGGCAATAATCATTTTCAGATCTTTTGAACCCATATCCTGTTATAATGTTATGAAATTTTTCATACCAATACTTTGGTGATTTCTTTAATCCATATAATGACTTTGTTAATTTTAGAACATGTCCGTCTGGTATTTCTAACCCTTCAGGTGGTTTTAAGTATACATCTTCTTTTATATCTCCATATAAAAATGCCCCTTTCACATCCATTTGATGAATTTTGTATTCTCTACAAACTGCAACTGACAATAAAATTCTTAAAGTTTGTAACTTCAAAACTGGTGAGTAAATTTCTCCGACATTTTCTTTCTGTTGATAACCACGTACAACAAGTCTCGCTTTGAATATTTCTTTCTCTTCGACATGCTTCTTTGTAAAAACCCATTTAGTATCCAACAACTTTTCTTTCTCCTGTTTAGGAATAATTTTCCAAGTTTCACTTTCTTCTAATACTATAAATTCCTCTTTTACTGCATTTTTCCAATATTGTTTATCTCTTCTTTCCTCAATTTCTTGAAAACTTGATGGTACATCCTCTTGATTCAGTGACAGTAATGCATATAAAGCTTCATCATGTTCTTCATCCCAATTTATAACATAATCATTTTGCCATTTTGGATTCTTTCTTATTCTTCTAGCTCTCCCTGTTTCTGACTCCTCTTGAACGTTATCATCATCAATATGCTCCTCTGGTATAGCTTGTTTTCCTTCTACATTGTTATATTTTCTGTCTTCAGAATTTCCTTTTTGAAAGCTGCTCTCTTTTTCCGTAAAATCTATTTTTCTCTCTGTTGGTACATATACAGTATTATCTTCTTTAAGTTTTTCATCAAACACCACATTTCTTGCATTTACTACTTTCTTTTCATCCATATCGTAAAGTTTATAGCCCGATAGAGTATATCCGATCATTATCATCTTCTTTCCTGTATTATCCAGTTTCCTTCTAAGTTCCTTAGGTACGTGACTGTAGGCTACACAGCCAAATACTCTCATGTTTGACACATCTGGTTTTCTACCGGTCCATATTTCTCTGGCAGTGAGGTTTCTTCCCACTGATGGGCTTCTGTTTGTTACATACGCAGAATATAATATAGCATCTCCCCAAAATGTTTTGTCTAAGCCTGATTCTATTAAAATTGTCCTTGATTTTTCCACTAATGTTCTATTCATCCGTTCTGTTACTCCGTTCATGTCGGGACTATATGGCACTGTATAATGCATTTTTATTCCTTCATGATTCGAAAAGTTTTTGAATTCATTTGAGATGTACTCCCCTCCATTGTCGCAGCGTAATGTCAGTAAATTTGTGTTGAAATATTTTGTCACATAGTAATAATAATCTTTAAATTTTTCAAATACTTCAGATTTCTCCTTGATCAAATACACAATGACAAAATGTGTGAAATCGTCAATGAAAGTGACAAAGTATTTATTACCCTCTCTATCTGTTGGTGTAATAGCACCACAAACGTCTGTATGAACAATCTCTAATGGTTTAGTAGCCCTATAGCCAGGCTTATTAAAAGGTTGTCTTGTCATTTTGCCTAGAAGACATGGTTCACATAATGTATGTTCAACTTTGCTATTTTTCAGATCGCCTAACCCGTGCACTAAATTCTTTTGTGCCAAAATATTGATATTTTGTACACCTAAATGGCCAAAACGCCTATGCCATAAGTTTATTTTACAATCATTAATCGGTGAATAATTACAATTTGATTGACTGAGTTCCATTTCAACATTATACAAACTCCCTTCTACATTTCCTATTAAAATCATACAGCTCTTATTGTACACTCTAACTTTACCTTTGTGAAACGATACCTCCAATCCACTAGACTCCATTTTAGATACAGACAATAAGTTTTTCCGCAATTCGGGAACATAATATACATTTTTTATAGTAGTCAATATTACTCTTTTTCCAATAAAACATTTTGCTTGTATATTACCTATACCTACAGCTTGTATCATAACACCATTTTTAGCTGCAGCAATATTTTTGGGTACTTTTAGTTTAATATAGTCTGTGAAATAGTCTCTACTGTTTACTAAATGATCAGAACACCCTGAGTCAATGCACCAAGAAATTATTTTGCTATCACAGTTATTCACATCACTATTTTCACTTACACATGGATATGCAACATCGCTTACTTGATTCTCTGCTCCAAAAGCCTGGTGATCTCTCCAATCTGTAAAACCTCGTCCTTGACCTGCATTGTAGTTTTTTTCTGAATTAAAAACTGGTCCCCGTCCTGAATTGTAACCTTGTCCTCTCCCTGAATTATTAATTTGTCCTCTTCCTACATTGTAGCCTTGTCCTCGTCCTGTATTATATCCACGACCATGTCCATGATGATTGATGTTCCTGTTTTGCTCATAAGAATTGTGTTCTGACATAGTTTCAAGTGCGGTTATGATCCCTTCATATGACTCTGGCATTGACAATAATATGTAATTTATTTTCTCTTCTTCACTTAGTTCTGTTTCAGCTTCTTGTAATTCGGAGAACATCTGCTCCATCTTGACAAAATGTTGTGACAATGATTCAATCTCGACATATTTTGACTGACAATTTTCTTCTAATAAACAATTTGCTTCTTGTGCCCTTCTTTTGAAAGTTTTGTTTTAGGCTTTCAAACATTAAATACGCAGTTCCCTTTTTAATATATTCAATATGGCTGTCTGCCACGCCGGCTATTAAAATGGCCTGTGCCTTTGCCTCACTCTGGGCATTCTCCGCTTTGATGGAATACTCGTTGTTTTCGACCGCGGCCAAGACTCCATTTTCTTTTAGTATACTTTTAATCCTAAATGACCATGTACTGAAATTGGCGCCAGCGAACGGCGTCACCGGCAACCGAAAATCTTTCGAGGACGTCGACATTTTTTTACACTAGCCAGCGAAACCACGCTCTGCTACCACTGTTGAGGATCCGTGGTTTACTCGATTGAAATCACTATGAATACACATTAGCTTTTTATTTTATTTGTTACCAAATACATTTATACAAGAGTACGCCATCTTTTTCGTCACACACGTTCAGAGAGCTACTAATGGAACCATAGACTACTAGTAGTAGTGACGAGAAAAACATAGAGATGCGCATTGTACATTCATTACTCAAATCATTAAAATAGACATTACTGCGCTTGTGTCTTGTTTTATAGCACAGCATAAGAAAATAAGCTTGAAAAGATCATGACAAAAAGTGAAAATATATTACCAGTACCTAATAGATTTGATATATTAACTTATACTATTTTTTATTTATTTATTGCGAAATGGGTACAGTAACATAGCAACAGATGATAAATAAACATAACATTTAGATCCTTCATAGCTTATGATCACTTATTCTTCTTCTTCTTCAGGCCTTTTCCCATTTTTATTTGGGATCGGCTCTCCTAAATCACTTGTCTCCAGATACTTTTCTGGGTCGTCATTTGGGTCTATATTGTCACTCTCCAGGTCTTTCTTATAAGCATGCAATATTAAACAATATAAATTATAAAACATGATTATAAAAATATCAATGGATAAAAAAAATGTCAACAAGTATACAATAACATTACTTATTACATTGATACATACAACAAATTCATGCTCCCAATTTGGAAATCGAAAGCATGCGACCGATCAAAACAGAGGTCATTCACAACTTGGTCAACGCACTACCTTGCAAATGTCAGTGGCTGAATGAGCGTTAGCTCTCTGCCAACTTCCTCACCAGGTCTTATAAGGCGCCACCTTGAGGATCTAGCGTCTGGCAGACTGTTTGGAGAGCTCGGACCTTCACCTGGTCTAGATTTAGCGGTTTATTTTTACCTATTGTGGTTTAAATATGTCCATTTTTGCTTTTGTTAGGACTACGAGTGGTTTTCATCTGATACTTCATGACAGAAGTTAAGTAATAATAAATAAAGTGGCGGGAGTTGACCCCGCAGCATTCTGTGTCTCAGCTGGCTATTCGCTCAAAGGTAGTCAAAGTTATGTTTGACAAATTATGACCATTACTTATGCATGAAACGTAGGATAGTGGTGGACGGGCAGGAAATACACTATGTCAATGAGTACAACAACTTAGGCCAGTTAGCTTCCTTCGACAACAGGCAGGACAAAGAAGTCGACCGTCGTGTCGATAACGCCTGGAAAAGCTACTGGTCCATAAAGGATCCTAAGCGTGGCCTTACCTTATCGCTAAAACGCCAACTCATTGACATGTGTATTCTGCCTGTCCTAACCTACGGTGCCCAGTCTTGGTCACTGACCGAGTCTCCAGAAGTTCAAACTAGGAGTTTGCCAAAGAGCGATGGAGCGCAGCATTTTGGGTGCAAAGCGGATCGACCGGATTCCAAACTCCTGGCTGCGCTCGAAGGACGCAAAGAGACGCCGAGAAAGGCCTAAAAAGCGCTGGAGCGATGACTTGGACGTCTTCCAAAAAAACAGGCGGGATCTGGCTCTAGATCCGTGATCAGTGGAAGAAAGAGGGGGAGGCCTTTGCCCAGCAGTGGGACAGTACGGGCTGGTAAAAAAAATGTTTTACACAATCTCATACCACCGGAAACGGGTGGTAGGACTAGGTACTACACGTGTTACGGTGTTACCCATCTAAAATAACGAAATTCACTGATGGCCATCCACAAGGCCGTCTTAAACTATGCTGGGGCCCTTGGGCACACAAGAATTGGGGACCTTTTTGGAAAGCAAAGAGAGCGAATTATACTAACATTTTATCATCATCCGGGGATTTCCCCAAGCATAGACTAGAATGTCAACATCTATTTTAGGCCTCGTTTAGACTGTGCAGCTTGACTTTGGAATCGGAGTGGTTTGCATGAGTGATTGCTAGATGGTGTACTTAGTAAATTAGGATGCGTTCTGAAATATTATTAATTAGTAGGTACAACCCGATAAACAAAATTAGACGATGGCGCTGTTACTGTGCTCGACAAAAATGTTTTGAGAATATACTTATGTGTGAGAAATTGTCGGTACTTCGGGGCCCCCTGAGGATGGGGGGCCCTGGGCACGGGCCCCGTGTGCCTTTAAGGTAAAGTCGGCACTGGTCATCCATCTAGCACAGTAAGTCTGGCACACTTCACGATGTCACATTATTAAAATTTATCGTCTTTTATCGTAAGATTATTTTCCTTCTCAGCTTGATAAATGCGCACATTTATCAGATTATTACTCGACAAAATGCGTGCTACCTTTGCGCGTGATTTGCTAAAAGAGTTTTGCAACGCAAAAAAGCTTGTTTGTAAACACAAGACACGTGGCGCCATCTATTTATACAGAAAGGAATCAATTATGCTGTCATTGGCCTGTTTAACTGACCAGTTTTAATCTGTCCTGCTCCACTTAGAATTGGAATTGATAGAGAGATCTATTGAAAGTGGTTATTGGATGCTGTCCAAGTGTAAGAATTTCCGTAGACCTCGATTTTCATCGAAGGTGTGTTCTTATTTTTGGACGTTTTGTACTAACCGGAACCGCGGAACGAAATCGTTCTAATGAACGGCGGTAAGTTTCGTTGCTTGGGTGAAAATACATTCTATTGCGTATTTTGTTCCGCGTTTCCGGTGTGTTTCGCGCCAAACCTACAGTGAATTTCCTCAAATCAAAATAATCAGTGATTGAATTGAATTTATTTATAGAACTGCATAGATTTAGAGGTACCGTATTATTAGGTAATTGCTCGAGCGAAGCGAGATCTTTAATGGCGGGTTCCTATACCCGTCTGTAACCAGATACGACTCGTTTCTTCTTGAAAAACTGTCAAACTAGTGTCAAAACTTTGACATAATTTCAAGGAGAAACGAGTCGTAGCTGGTTACCGACGGATATTAAAGGAACCCGCTATAAGTCAACTTGGGCAAATCGGCGTTGTATGTACCTATGTATGACTATGTATGTATGTACGTTTGTCCGAGGATAACTTTCGAAGCGTTGATCCTATCATCGCGAAATATGGTATATAGGTAGTTAGTGATGGCACAATTTTGGTGTGACTAAATGAGCTACAAATGTGGGGAGGTTGTTGAGATTTTGGTGTTCAACAGGGGTAAAAAAAATTAAAATGAGGCTATTGGTGCAAGCAGGACGTCAAATGAAAGGTCTTTATTAGTATATTTCAACCCTGTTTTTATTTTTAGTTTAGTCCTTGCAGTTTTTGAGTTATTAGCCATAATAAAAACAAAACTTTGACCAAATTCACACAGTGACCCCACAATGCTGAAATTTAGTATTCGTGTAGCTTACAAATACATATAGGCAAAAGTCTGAAATCTAGAATAACTGCATTTTGTAGCTCAAAAATGAGTAACCAATTAACATGAACCATTACGCCTACTTTTATTTGTTTATTTCTTTAAATCTGTTGTGTCTAGCTTGTAAGGTATAATAAAGAATTTTCATTCATTCATTCATTCATTCATGAACTCCAGTTAGGTACCTGTAATTTGAATGAAACTGGTCAAGTTAGCCTTCTAATGTCGGTGAGGTTCAAATAGTTATGATTTTTACAGGCAAATTAGAAAAATAATCTCTTTAAATATTATTACGTGAAGTGATAACTTTGTCCCCCTTTTTAAGCTATATATATTTTTATATAAATTATGGAATTAAGCGAAAACATTATAAGAAAACAAAAAAATACGGTTGTATTTCGACCACTTATAACGCCCTATTTTTGCGTCACGGATATAAAATGGGTTTTCCGGATGTTCATGTAAGTATATCCGATATATTTTGCCGCCAAAACAATGCGTAACACAAACTTATCCATTATTTAACATCTTGGCAGAGTATCAAGTTCACTAACACTTCATCATTAGCGATTTCTCAGTATTCAAACAAAGAGATTTTGGTTTTTGAAAAATATTTATGAAGTCATACTATTCGTGAGAAAATGAAGTAATCACACTAAACACTGATCGAGCGAAGCGAGATCTCTAAATCAAGTTAGGCACATCGGCGTTGTATTTAAGTTTGTCCGAGGATAACTTTCGAAGCGTTTGTCCGATCATCGTGAAATTTGGTACCTATATAGGTAGGTATTGATGGCACAATTTTGGTGTGACTAAATGAGCTAAAAATGTTGGGGGGGTTGTTGAAATATTGGGGTTCAAGAGAACCAAGGTCACCGACATAGTCCAGCGGATTAGCAAACTTAAGTGGCAGTGGGCTGACCATATATGCCGGAGAACGTACGCCGTTGGGGTAAACGAGTTTTTGAAGTAAAACTTCTTTACGGAGTAAGCTGGTGAATGCGTTACGAAACATGCGAACGGAAGTTGAGAGGGAGATACAAGTTAGTGAAGATAGAAAGAGAGAGAGTTACGTTTCGTATATTTTTAAACGTTAATGTGCGAGTGCGAATTGCGTCTCTTCAGAATGAACATAGACTGATCGACGTGTGGACAATTTTGTAATAAATTGAACAATTTTATAAATTAATATTTTGAAAAAGAAGTTTTACTTCAGTCGTTTGGTCTAAAGCACATGCGTTTTTTTTTTGAGTGGATACCGCTTCTTGGCAAACGTAGTGTGGCTAGGTGGAGTGATGGCTGGCGGGCAGATATTGGATGAGAAGAGCCAAAGATCGGACTCAGTGACGCGTATTGGGAGAGGCCTATGTGCCAGCAGTAGGTAGACTAACGACCGATTACGGTAGTTACTTAACATTACTCGCTAGAACAAATGTTTGCATCAAGGAAGTATCAGTTTTTTTTATTTATTTATTATAGGCTTGCGTTTGAGCACGATCTCGCCTGATGGTAAGCGATGATGCAGTCTACGAAAGTACACGCTTGCCTAGAAGAAACCTATTCACTCGCGACTTAAAGATACCCAGGTTGTAGCTATCAGGAAACACAGACTCTGGCAAGGCGTTCCACTCTCTGGCGGTGCGCATAATAAAGGTGGAAGAGAACCGCTTTGTGCGAATGGGAGGTAATTCTACCATATAGCGGTGGCGCACCGCAGAGCGTCTGGTTGTCCGTTGATAGAAAGGAGATGGTGGGATCAGGTTGAAAAGTTCCGCCGCACACTCCCCGAAATGTACATACTCGATAAAAAATCGAGAGGCTAGCAACCCTTCGTCGATGCTCCAGGCTGAGGAGCCTTGCATCAACTAGCTCATCGTTGCCTATGAGCTTCTTGGCTCTTCTCTCAATGGATTCCAGAGCTTCAAGTTGGTACTTCGCTGATCCGTCCCAGAGGTGAGAACAGTACTCCAAACACGATCGGAATTGTGCTTGGTACAAGTTGAGCAACTGTCCCGGTGTGAAGTAGTGCCTCACCTTTGCGAGTATACCAAGCTTTTTAGCAGCCAACTGGGCTTTCGACTCAATGTAGGAGCCGAAATTGAGAGTCGGGATCAGTTGGCAAATGCAATAGTTGTACGTAGTTTATCATGCGTTTGGGATAAGTAAATCGCTTTGTCGATTTGGCATTTCATAATTTCCGTATTGACAGACCATTGTCTGTCAGTCTGTCTGTCCACGAGTTGTACTAAAGATAGAAAGGCGTAGTAGATAAGTACCTATGTTTTAATTAGATGCGTATTAGGTATACAAGACGTAGGCAAATCTCGTGACCAAATCAGTTGGCAACGAGGAAACGTTCATAAAAAAGGTTAGCCGATAGGTAGAAAATACTGCACACCATTAATTATTAAAAAAAATGTACAAAGCTAGTTTGTATACATTTGGGTCTTTACCAGAAAATTATTAACATACTAGAACCACTAGCGGCTTCACGCGCGTTGTTTGTCAACAAAAAGTAGCCTATGTTTGAATCTATCAACACACCAAATTTCATCGATAACGGTTCAGTCATTACGACGTGATTGAGTAACAAACAAACAAAAATTCAAACTGTGATTTGTGCATATTTTAGCAACGGTCTTCCGATAATATCATTAACACTAAGGCGTACCTAATGGAGGAACTGCGAACTTTACATATTTTTTTTTGATTCCAGCATCATGCCTTCGGAGGTGATATCGGAGAAGTCCCTGCAACGGGAGCTGGCGGACTCCATCATCAGGATGGTGCCGCTGGACGAGATCAGGATACTCCTGGCTTGTGGAGCTAAGGTATTGCAATCAGAGTGGGCGTCAATTTACATTGTCGCGGAATGTAATAGATAGGAAGCGTCAATTTTGCTTTGTTCACGAGAATGAGTTTTCCCGGTCGTGTTTTTGGAACTGCTAACAGATGTTGCTCTATCTTAAGCTGATAACAAAAGAAAGTGTTGTCAATGTCAATGGCCGTGTAAACATTATTTTCGAGGAAATTAAAATTAAAAAATCATTTGTTTTTGTTTAAAAAATGACGACGTGAGTTGATATTGAGGAGGCTTGTCCAACCATCCCTATACTTATTTAGTGGTTAAATATGATTTAGTTTAGTGTTGTTAAATCATGCAGACACGTCAAATTTAAACATGTTTAGAACCGTACCTTTAGGGAAGTAAGTGTGAATGGTGCGTCAAAAGCCGGACTAGATTTTCTGTGTCCCGGTTTTCGACGTCATCAATCAATCAATGCTCCACCATCAGGTAAACGAGCCAGTGACCCAGGGCCTCCGGCCGCTGCACTACGCGATCTGGCAGCGGCATCTGGAGGCCGCGAGGCTGCTGCTCGTGCGAGGATGTGATGCCAACGCAAGGGATGACTGTGGATACAGCGCGCTGCATCTCTCAGCTGAGCATGGGTAAATATTACAAAAATTTGCAAAGATTATCTGGAAGATATCGCTAGTGTTAGATATGAGTGTGGGTGGATATAGGAGTAGAGGAAGGCCGAAGAAGAGATGGATGGACTGGGACGAATGACATGGGTAAGGGGAGACCCCGCGACCCCGCGTAATGCGGGAAAAGAACTGGAAGAGATCGCTTTCTTGGCTATAACACCGCATATTTATTTGTTTGATGGCGGGCGTGGCGCAGTGGGCGAATAACCGGCTGAGACGCAGGGGGTTGCTGGTTCGATTCCCGCCACAAATCAAAATGTTTGCATGATCTAAAGGTATTTATTCCGGGTCTAGTTGTTTCTCTATATATTTAACAGTATGTATTTACGAAAAAAAGTAGGTATGTAAGTATTCTATCAGTTACCTAGGTTCCCATAATACAAGCTTTGCTTATTTTGGGGCTAGATAGCGCTGTGTGAAATGTTCAGCAATATTTATTTGTATACATTTCCAGAGCGATCGATTTTGTGCGGTAAATACTTAACGGCTCCCAGCAACCTCGTCTTTCCATCTATAGGGGGAGCGTCCTACGATGCGCTTCTAGTGCGTAGTTTCCACTCAATAATATTCACTACACACACACTAAGATCTCTGTATGTTATGATGTCATTGTAAAAAAACGAGTGTGCTTTAGACCACACGACTGAAGTAAAACTTCTTTTTCAAAACATTAATTTATAAAATTGTACAAGAACGAAATGAATTTACGAAAAATAATCAAACGAACTACATATATATTTCATGCACTGGCTATGAGAGGAAGAGAGAAAGAAAAAGTGTACGAAATGTAACTCTCTCTTTCTATCTTCACTAACTTCACCCTCTCAACTTCCGTTTGCACTTTTCGTAACGCATTCACCAGCTTACTCCCCCAAGTCAAGCGTGCGTAACGAACGAAGATGGGTGTACGACATCGTAAAGGTCGCGAGCCGGCAGTGGGTGAGACTAGCGCAGGATCGTGGTGGATGGCACAAACTTGGGGAGGCCTATACCCAACAATGGATGAAGTCAAGCTATAGATAATGTATTGGTAATCCAGGTATACGGAACTGGTGAAGCTCTTGCTGGAAAGCGGTGCTGCTGTGGACTACAGGCCTGACACTGGCGAGGAGTTCCCGAGGACTACGCTCTGTGACGAGCCTCTGAGATTGGCTATTAGGAATAAGCACTATGTGAGTTACCTGCTCTATCTCGTTAAAAAAACAGATAGCTCGGAAGACTCTTAATATATCTTAATATCTAGTATTCCTATGATTTTTAAAACCATGTCAAAAACTTTCAAGCCTGACGGGACTTGATCGCGCAACCTTCCTCTTGATACGAGGTTGCACTTCCAATAGTTCTACAGGCTCAGGGTCACGTCAGGGTTGAAATTAGTGAGATGATTCAGTTTACGACTCAAAACGCGCTTTGTGTTCGAAGTTTTTGCATAAAATACAACTAACTGTTGCACGACTTTGTACGCGTTACACTACTATTACCCGTGCGCGATAAGTTGGGACCTGAGCGCGGTGACGTCATATTGGCGTGTTTGTACCGCCCGCAAAAAAGCGAACATAACAAGCAGCCGCCCGCGGCTTCGTCTTTGTTTTTTTTAACCTAATTTATTATGTTACTCAGGGAGGACGCTGCTTTTTATTTAATCTTTTTTACACTATTTGAATAAAATTAAATACAATGTTTAAGTTTATACATTTATTTTATCTATTATTTACATTATCTCATCTTCGTCACTACTTAGTGGACAGGTAAACAAAACTGTTTGTTCCGTTTTTCGTTTTCAAAAAACTCTAACACTTTTAGCACGAGGTTTCTTTCTCCGCTATGCAAAGGTTTACCCTTCATAATGATAACAAAAACACTTAACAAGACTATAACAACAAAAACTACAACAACAAAACAATGACACAAACGAAAACTAAAAGAATTCCAGAGCGCGTCGTTACGTGACGTAGGCTAGTACGAGACTAAAAACCCTAGTAAAAAATAGTGATGCGAACGGTACAATACGGGCGCCATCGGGGAAGTGATGGGGAAGCGGTCGGGGAGTCGCATTCCTAGCAGGTCCCAAGTTATCGCGCACGAGTAATAAATGTGTAGGTAACATACTAAATTTCATCGAAATCGGTTCAGCCGTTACGACGTGATTGAGTAACAAACAAATAAAGTGTGATTATAGGCGTATAATTTCTTTTTCTTCTCATAATCTTCCATTAATGTTTGAAGGACGTTGCCAAACTCCTCCTTGAACACGGAGCTGATCCGAACAAGCGCTACTTCTTCGGCTCCGAGATCAACCTGGTCTCCGACCCTGAATACTTGGAGCTGCTGCTGACCTTTGGAGCTAACCCTGACTCCAGGGACAGAGCGGGGCTGACCCCGCTCATGAAGGCCGCTAGGCAGAGAAGGGTAAGAAATATACCTAACCAAACTCCGTGGCGCAGTGGGCGAATAGCTGGCTGAGACGCAGCAGGTAGCGGGTGCGATTCCCGGCGCGGAACAAATGTTTGCACGATCTACTGATATTTGTTCCGGGTCTTATTTCATATTTGTTCTGGGTATTGATAAGGATTTATTAAGAAAAAAATAAAAAAATCGATCAGCTATCTGGTTCTCATAGTACAAGCATTGCTTAGTTTGGGGCTAGATAGCGCTGTATGAAATGTCCAGCATTATTTATTATGTAAATAGACCAGCTTCCGCGCCGGCGGTTTTGCACGCGTTTGTCAATAATTTGTTTCTATCTATCTAAGTTGTATCTGTTTGCCAATAAAAACATTACCCTCCTTCTGCGCAGTTGGGTAAAAAGTAGCCTATGTCCCAATCCCGGTCACAATCTATCTACTACATAGAAAGTGCATGTAAAGAATACCTCATAATTTTAACCCCTTACTTATTTTTACCCCAACCCCTAATTTTCCCTCCACCCCCACCCCTTTAGGAATGATTTTGTAAAAAACGTTGAATCACATATTACTTTATTTCTTACCAAGAGCCTAAATATTAATTTTCAGATCCCTAACTTAAGGAATTACGGATTGCCCATACAAACTTTCAACCCTTCACCCCTTCAAGATATTTTTTGAGACAAAAGATAGCCTATGTACTTTGCGAGGATATATCTCCTTGCCAAATTTCATTACGATCCGTTCAGCCATTTATGGCGGGTTCCTATATCCGTCGGTAACCGACTACGCCTCGTATCTCCTTGAAAATGTGACCATGGTCTAATAACTGTTTATAGCATCAAATAAGAGGCGTAACGTTGAAATAGACGTTTTAAGTTCGCAACTTTTTATATTATTCAAAGACTGATTTCGTTTTGTTTTTTAATATGATGTTATAAACTGTTATTAGAACATGGTCTGAACAAGTTTAGTTCTCGGAAAACAGTGATTTAAAGGACACCATATAATCGCATGTCAGTCAACTCATACCATTGTATTGTCAGTTGCGTGAATAACGTTTAGGACATTTAACATGATCAAAGCTTGAATGCTACTATTTTACGTTAGGGGGCGTCTATTAATTACGTGTGGTGTTCAGGGGTAGCAGGGGGTCGAGCCGAATCTCACCCAATCTCACGTGGGGGAGAGGGGGGAAAGGCAATTATCAGTTAATGTTTTTTTCCCTGTTATTCTAGGTTACGTCTTGTTGTGTTTTTTTAAATAAGTCCAACGCATTTACACTATGAATACAAATATTGAAAAATCTCACGTAAGATAAGGGGGCGGGGGGTTGAACCACATCTCGCGACATATCACCAGGGGGGAGAGGGGTCAAAAAATCCTCAAAAACGCCTCACGTAACTAATGGACGCCCCTTTACGGCCTTCAGGCGTTATGCCAATCGCCCTCAATGATAAGTAAATATTATAAAGACGAAAGATTTGTATTTTTGTGTGTATGTTTGTAATGAATAAACTCAAAAGCTACTGGTCCGATTTCAAAAATTCTTTCACCATTGGGAAGCTACATTTACCTTGAGTAACACAGGCTACTTTTTAGCCAACTGCGCAAAGGAGGGTAATGTTTTTATTGAAAAACTACGCGTGCGAAGCTGCGGATTGGTCAGCTAGTGATAAGTATACCTAAAGGTTCTCCTCGGTTCTAGGGTATAGAAGCGGTGCTGCTCCTCATCCACTACGGAGCGGATGTGAACGCGATGGCGGACGTCAGGAACGATTACAGAACTGTTATGCATTACGCTGTGCTCAGTGGTAAGTATACCTAAAGGTTCTCCTCGGTTCTAGGGTATAGAAGCATATACGAAACGTAATTCTCTCTCTCTTTCTATCTTCACTAACTTATATCTCACTCTCAACTTCCGTTCGCACTTTACTCCCCAAGTCAAGCGTGTGTAAAGGAGTTTTACTTCAAAAATATGTATGGAAGAGAAATAGTCTGGTAAATAAATAGTACTTACTTTATTTTCAGATGTTGTACTTTTTTTAGCCTAAAATATTAAATTTACTCTATTTGTTTGAAAATAAAGTGGCAACCCTAACCCAGTCTGGGTTAGGGTTGCCACTTTATATGCCATGTTCTTTGTGCCCTACGACCTGCACAAGGGACTATCTCAATAAGGCTACCATAAATGCAATAGAGGTGGCCAGATTCTACTCAACCCTAATATAAAAAAAAACCGGAGAAGTGTGAATCGGACTCGCCCACGGTTTCGTACAAATTTGTAGGTATTTCAAATAAACACTACATTTTTATGATTTAGTTACAAATATATAGTTTTCAGATTGTTCCCTGTACTTGTAGTATAAGACGATATTTCTTGCTAAATTTCATAGTTCTAGGTCAACGGAAAGTACCCTATACATTTTGATTCCCTTGAGAGTGTCGAAATATACGTATTTTGCGGCATCAACGACCACAGAACATAAAAAACAATAGAACTAGCATGATGACTTTTTACTAAGAAAACCAGTGTAGCTAAACTCACACATGTAAAACCTAGCACACTTAGAAATTGTTTTTTGTGTTCTGTGTCAACGACCGTATCTTTTTTAACGTTAACTTATAAGTTTGATTTTTTCACGGCTTGAAGCGACTGTAGACCTTAGTATGGTTTTAATTTCAACTCGATATCTCCACGCGTTACCGAGATAAAAGGTGTTGACAGACAGACAGACTATACTATAAGGATCACGTTTTTTCTTTTGAGGTACGGAACCCTAAAAATTGCTTATTCAAATATGTTGTAGGTACGGTATTAACACGAAATAATAAGATATTTATTAATATGTTCGTTCAGGTAATACCGATGTAGTGAACCTACTGATAAAGCAAGGCGCTCGCGCGAACTACGAATGCCCTGAACTGAGCAAGCCGAGTCCCCTGGACCTGGCCATCCTGAAGGGAGACGTGCCTATGCTGCAGATGCTGCTGTCAGCAGGTAAATTCATCATATTAGCCAAAGGACGTCCACTGCAACATAGGGATCCCCATAGATTTCTATTACCGGGACCGATCTTGCACAGCACCCAACGGCTCCCAGCAACCTTTATCAGTATCAGGTCGTCTTTCCATCTAGTGGGGGGAAGGGAGGTCCTACGCTGCGCTTTCCAGTGCGTGGTCTTCACTCGAGAACCTTTCTGACTCAACGGCCTCGCGTATCTTTCCGCAAAACGGTCTCCTTTTCATCCCATTCCCACCTTTTGTGATATCCCACTCGTAATTTCTGAAACTCTGAGCTTGTTGGGCGTTGAGCTCACGTCCAACCTGAACTTCGGCTCGCACATCGAATCTAGGGCCAAATTGCTGCTATGTAGCTGGGCATCCTAGCTAAGGTTCGGTGGTACTTCTCACCGGGACAGCTGCTCAGTCTCTACAAAGCACAAGTCCGCTCTTGTATGCAGTACTGCTGCCATCTCTGGGATGGCTCGGCCAAGTATCAGCTTGAAGCCCTTGATTCGATTGAGCGACGTGCTGCTAGACTCATTGGTGATGACTCACTAGTGGAAGCCAATTTACAAAGTCTAGAGCACAGACGCCGAGTAGTCAAACTTTCAGTTTTTTACAAGATACCTACATTTTGGTGATTGTGCGTAAGATCTTCATGACCTTGTCCCTTCTTCCCCCTTCCACCACCGAACAAGCAGACGTACCGAGAAGTACCACCCATACCAGGTCGGCATACCACCTTGCCGTACCAAACGATTTGCTTCAACTTTTCTTGTTAGCACAAGTAAGGAGTGGAACTCACTTCCGGCGTATGTTTTTCCAAACCAGTATAATCTTGGAGTCTTCAAGTCCAGAGTGAATAGGTTCTTTCTAGGCAAGCGTGCTCCATCTTCGATCACACCTTCACTTACCATCAGGTGAGGTAGTGGTCAAGCGCTTGGCTATCATCAATAAAAAAAAGGCCGTCAGTTGTTCGAGCTATGTGCGGCCCACTGCCCTTCAGCTTGCTAATCCTTTGTCAGTGACTTTGGTTCGTCTACGAATCTCTACATTTCTGATTCGATCTAGTAGATTAACAGCAAGCATAGCATATGTAATTAACTTATTATTAGATTGAGTACCTCCGTGGCGCAGTGGACGAATAACCGGCTGAGACATGCAGATTGTAGATTTGTATGATTTACAGGTGTTTGTACCGGATCTGGATGTTTTTCTGTACCTATATGATATGAATGTATTTACAAAAAAAAAGTACATAAGTATTCGATCAGTTATCTGGTTTCCATAGCACAAGCTCTGCTTAGTTTGGGGCTATATAGCGCTGTGTGAAATGTCCAGCGATATTTATTTATTTATTTTAAGAGGTACCTAGGTACGTACATAATAAAAACCGACTTCATTGAAAGTAAGTAAAGATTGAGGAGTGTTGTTTAGCAATCTTCACCAAATTTATAATGGGATTTACATTGCGTGCGATACACTTGCAAATTGCAAAGTCGATAGCTTTAGTACCTAATTGCTGAGTTATCTAGTGGTTCGCCCCGAACTGAGATCTCGCGAGTCTCCCAAAACACAAAAGAAAATATTCTTAGGGCGACTCGCGCAACGATGCCTAAACGTATTTAGTGGCTAAATATGATTTAAGGAGTTGTCAAATCAAACAATTACGTAAAATTTAAACATGTTTAGTCTTTAAATACGTTTAGGGATCTGTGTGTAAGCCGGCCTTAATCTTTGACCAATAAAACAGTGTCACGAAATAAGTAACCATCTTACTTGACCTACAGTTTCATTCAAAGTACAGGTAACGGGAGTTCATATATGTGGGTATCTTTTCGGGGTACAAATTGCAGTTATTCTGGATTTCAGACTTGCCTATATTTGTGCCACTTACGCTACACGCATACCAAATTACGGCACTGTGGGGTCACTGGTGAACCTACACTGTGAATTTTGTCAAAGTTCAGTATTTAATATGGCTAATTATATTATCTCAAAAACTATAAAGAATTTACTAAAAACAAAAACGGAGTCTAAATGTACTAATGAGGACCTTTCATTTGACGTCCCACTTGACCAAATAGTCTCATTTTAATTTTTTTTAACCCTCTTGAACCCCAATATATCACAACCCCCCCACATTTTTAGCTCATTTAGTCACACCAAAATTGTACCATTACTACCTACCTATATATCAAATTTCACGATGATCGGATCAACGCTTCCAAAGTTATCCTCGGATAAACAAACATACATACTTACATATTTAAACATACATACAATGCCGATTTGCCCAAGTTGATTTAGAGATCTCGCATTCGCTCGACCAATCAACTGTGACAAACGGACGTCATTGTCCGTCCGTCTGTCACAGCTGTCGCACTATAAGGCTCGGACTTTAAGGCATCCGGGTCTCCTCGATCCTGCGAGTCCAGAGCATGTTCCGGTTGCTTCCAGTAAAGGAGTCGGATGGCCATGGATCGTGTGTAGTCGATTCAGGAAAAATTCAAATGTTTGGTTGTGCGACTGTTTGGTCAGGGTCCGATAAAAAACGGTCCCTGACAAGCCCAGATGCCGTATAGTCTTATGGTTCCGTTTTTAATCCGGACTCCGGATAGGTTCCGGACCAAAACGGTAAAAACGAAAATTGACGTTTCAAAGTGATCCTTGGGATTTTAATGAATAAACGGTTTTTTAATGTTGAAATTGATTATTGCCGTGTTGCAGGTGCTCAAGTGAACACTTCAAGTTCTGTGATTGGATCGCCTCTGCAGGTCGCCTGCTCAGACAACATCACCAATAGGAAGGAAATAATCAAAGTGAGTGACTATTAATATTCATTCGTATATTTCAGATAAAATCCATAGGTACAGAATTCTTAAAACTTCACAATATTCAATAATCAAATATAAAAATCATAGAATAATTATATAAAAATTAATAATACAGATAGTAAATCTTTACAAGATCATTTTTTTATATTTTTGTTGATATCGGTCACAAAAAATGCTCGGGCTTTTCTCCTAAAAAAAATAGGTCATTCTACTGTTTTCGATAACAATTCCTATAGTGCAAGTTCTGCTTAGTTTGGGGCTAGATAGCGCTGTGTGAAATGTCCAGCAATTTATTATTTAATTTCTTTGATTTTCACGGTGATGGTGTAGGTATGTATGTTACTTTGCGTGGAAAAAAATATGCCCTAAGCAGCTATGTCGAAATCTCGTACACACGGCTACACATCAAGCTATAAACGTCCAGTATAAGCTGACCTCTCATTCTACGAAAAGCCTACACAATGCGAGGTCAGCTTATACTCGAAATTATAGCTTGATGTGTAGCCGTGTGTACAACTGTACGAGGTTGACAGCATCCTCCCCGTACACTCGGCTACACATATAACTATAATTATCCAGTATAAGCTGATCTCTCATTCTATGAAAAGCCTACACAATGCGAGGTCAGCTTATACTGGATATGTATAGATTTATGTGTTTGTAGCCGTGTGTACCACCACAAATCTCGTATTTGTACGAGCAACCTCGTATGGTTGGCAACCCTGGATTTTTCTGAATATAATTCCCGCGATCTATTTTCGGCAGTGGGAATTCTATGGCCGTAAACCTCCTTGTTACCACAGAGGGTTGATTCCTAAATCGGCATAGTGTTTAAAAAATTCCTTATGATTATGATTTTTTAAATCACGTGCTTATCACTATTTATTTTTTTGTGTTAGGACCCTAACAGTTTAATAAAATCTCAAGATTTTACGAGCTGTCAGTACTTATTGTTTTTAATAAAAGACGCAACGCCACTTTTTTGGCGTTAGGGCAATGTGGGGTTTTGGTGCCAAACTATTAGCGTTAAACATCTAAGTGGATAGATATGAGCCTATTTTTATCAATTATGAATTATTAATTTTGTGACTTCATTATGTAAAATAATAATATGTTTTGTGGTAGATCCTTCTAGAGAGCGGCGCTAACCCGAACCTGAAGGTTTACAACGATGAGGACGCGACTCAGCTCCGCCCCGCGCTAGCGGAGTATCTAGCGAGCAACTCAGAACCGAGTGCGGACATCGTGTCTCTACTGCTGAGATATGGAGCTAGGGTGAGTATCATTCTGTTATTAACGATGAGGACGCGACTCAGCTCCACCCCGCGCTAGCGGAGTATCTAGCGAGCAACTCAGAGCCGAGTGCGGTCATTGTGTCACTACTGCTGAGATAAGGAGCTAGGGTGAGTATCATTATGTTATTAACGACGAGGATGCGACTCAGCTCCGCCCCGCCCGAGTTGGTTTCGTCAAGCTGTCAATGTTTCTTAGATATTTTATTAAAGTGTTACTTTTCAGCCAAACCTTATTAAGGTATTTTTTTGTTTCCAGGTGATTATGAAGACTCAGTTCCGTGATCCTGACGGCATCCTAAACCACCTCCAGAACGTGACGTGCGAGGAGCACGAACACATCTTCTATCTCCTTCTAGAAGCGGCAGAATCCTTCGACCTTTGCATGATCAAAAGAAACAACGTGTTGAACGCGATTCAGAAACAGACCTTATTAGATCGCGCTAAGACCCCTATCCCTTTGATATCGCAGGCGAGGATTTACCTGCGCAGGTATTTGGGTCCTGCGCTGGTTCATGATGTAACAGATTTTGATATTCCGAAAATACTTCATCAGTATTTGGTTTTTGAATGTCGTTAAAGGATTTTTTGGACTATAAGGATTAATATTTTTGTAAAGGCTGAATAGAAATTCAGTTCTTTGTCTTGATAAAATTTAAAAAGATTCGCGGTGTTGCTAGGTTTTTGTGAGATGCAACGTCATCGGGAAATCTTTGCAATTATGAGGATGATTTGAAAGAAAACATCATTTTGTTATTATCCGATTTGTCTATATTTTACTTATATTTATGTTAATATATAGGGCGTTTGATAATATACACACAAAAATTAAAGGGGTTATTCTGATGAGCATGATAAATACATTTGTGAAATGTTTACCATAGAAATGTGAAATTTATTTTGGCATGTAAAAACAAACACTTTATTAAACTTATGTTGTGCTATTGCATAATGCTTTCCATCTAACCACAGATACTGTATTGGTGACGCCTCGAGATATCTCTTGTTGTCCCTTTCTAACCGAAAACCCGCAGCCATTTCCGAATGAGATATCAAATCGGCCTTTATATTTGGATGTCGATCGCAAGAGTAGACAGTAAGTTGTATATCTAATTAAGTAATTAATCCCCTTAACATAATCGATTTTCTTTAAAATTTAATAATATAACTAGCAGTTTTTTTCTAGAAATTATGTCGATTTTCGAGAGTTTATGTTTTGAGAAATCGTCATATCGTCAGTATATTACCAAACACCCTGCATAAATAAGATTATGAATTCCTTTATGAAACGATTGTGATATCGTTTGTCAAAGTACTGTTGTGTGTTGTGAAAGTATTTTATATTTATGTAATCTACTTATGGATAGAAAATAAATATGCGATCGAATATCTATGAATATCGAATATTTTATAATTTTCACTAGTTATTAGGACCTCTACGATTATAGTGCGTATTTATTTTAGTAATGGGCATGTTCAGTTCATCAATCAAAATATCGTTAACAACATACTTTTCTCTACGTATTTGTAAAATATTATATTGTGTAACTTTTTTATCCTTTGTAGTAATTTTATAGTCTGAAGATTTAGATTTATGTGATAATTTGTGATAATTTAATAGCATAAGGTTTTACTTCGATTGTTAAAAACATTAATAATCTCAAGTATTTAACTACTATGACTGTTTAATTAAGTTGATAATAAAATTGTAATAAACGTTTGAAACTATTATGTGATAATATTTATTTAAACCTGTAACTAAAATATAATTAATACTTACCTACTGATTTATACCTTACCTTACCTACTAGCTACAGCCAGCGGCTTCACACGCGTGAATTGTCAACAAAAATAGGCCTATGTATCCAGGTAGATATCCAGGTTATAATCTACGAACATACCAAATTTCATCAAAATCGGTTCAGCCGTTACGATGTGAAAGAGTAACAAACATCCACACATACACCCATACAAACTTTTGCGCATAAAATATTAGTGGGATAGTGGGATTCCTATGTACATACCTACTAGCCACGGCACAATATTGCTGCGTTAGGTACTTACTTTTGTGGCTTGCACAGCCATATCGTAACACAGATAGGATAATAGGTACTATACCTACCTAATAATACAGAACTACAAATCATCATCATCATCATATCAGCCGTAGGACGTCCACTGCTGGACAAAGGCCTCCCTCATTGATCTCCAGGAACTGCGGTTGGAAGCGGTCTGCATCCAACGCTGACCTGCGGTTCTTACCAAGTCGTCTGCCCATCTTGTGGGTGGACGTCCTACGCTGCGCTTGCCGGTCCGTGGCCTCCACTAGAGAACCTTTCGGCCCCATCGGCCATCTGTTCTGCGCGCTATATGGCCTGCCCATTGCCACTTCAACGTGCTAATCCGTCGGGCTATGCCGGTGACTTGAGTTCTCCTACGTATCTCCTCATTTCTGATTCGATCCCGTAGAGAAACCCCGAGCATAGCCCTCTCCATAGCTCGTTGAGCGACTCTGAGCTTATTCATAAGGCCAATAGTGAAGGACCACGTCTCGGTCCCATATGTCATCACTGGTAACACACACTGATTGAAGACTTTCGTCTTAAGGCACTGAGGTATATTGGACAAAAGACGTTGCGAAGTTTCCCAAACGCTGCCCATCCGAGTTGGGTTCGACGATTGACCTCTTTCTCGAAGTTGGACCTACCTAATTGGACTGTTTGTCCTAGGTATACATACGCGTCGACAACTTCAAGAGCCGAGTTCTCAACCATAACTGGGGCAGGGACGACATGGACATTCGACATGATTTTCGTCTTGTCCGTGTTCATTTTAAGTCCTACCCGTTGGGAGACTCGATTGAGGTCTTCGAGCATTGTGCTGAGCTCTTCCATCGACTTTGCCATGACCACAATATCGTCGGCAAACCGAAGGTGAGTGATGTATTCGCCGTTAATATTGATGCCCAGTCCTTTCCATTCCAAAAGCTTGAAGGCATCTTCCAATGCGGTCGTAAACAGTTTCGGAGAGATTACATCTCCCTGTCTTACGCCTCTTTTTAAGGGAATCGCCTTCGAGCTCTGTTCGTGTACTCGGACTGACATAGTGGCGTTTTTATACAAACACTTCAACACTTCGATGTACCGATAGTCAATACGGCATCGTTGGAGAGACTCAAGCACTGCCCATGTTTCGATCGAATCGAAGGCTTTCTCATAGTCCACAAACGCGAGACATAGCGGCAAGTTATACTCTTCGGTCTTCTGTACGACTTGCCGCAGCGTATGTATGTGGTCTATGGTACTGTAGCCTTTACGGAACCCGGCTTGTTCGGGAGGCTGGAAGTCATCAAACCTGCGTTCGAGACGGTTCGCGATGACACTCGAAAACAGTTTATAAACATGGCTCAAAAGCGAGATGGGTCTGTAATTCTTAAGCAAGGTGTTGTCACCTTTCTTGAAGAACAGAACCACCACGCCCCCGTTCCATGCTTTTGGCGTCGTACCTTCAAGCAAGGCGGAATTAAAGAGCTTCTGAAGGACTTTAAGTACCGGTGATCCACCCGCTTTCAGAAGCTCTGAAGTGATTCCGTCCTCACCCGGCGCCTTGTCGTTCTTAAGCTGCTTCAAGGCCATCCTGATCTCATACAGGCTGATGTCCGGAATATCTACGGTATAATGTCGGGTCAGTTTGGCTCTTGGGTCGTTGGCCGTACTGCAAACAGGTTTAGTGACCGAATCGAAGAGCCGTCCATAGAACCTTTCGACTTCCCTTAACACTTCCGCTTTACTTGACGTTATGCTGCCATCTTCCCTCTTCAGCTTCGTCATGCGGCTCTGCCCAATAGAATTATCTCTCGCGAACACTTTGGAGCCTTTATTCCGCTCTATCGTATCTTTAATACGAGATGTATTAAAGGTACGAATAAAGGTACGAACTACAAATGTTTTTTTTTAAATTTACTAAAATTATCGTATAAATCAACACCAACTTATTTGATTTGAGAATGTGAGCTAAAATATACTTAGGTAAATAATACCGTAGTAATAATTAATACTATGTGCTAACAGCTAATGCACAGATATTACACACAATGTAAAAGTATGCACGGCTACTCATCAAGCTATACAATTCCAGTTTATGCTAACCTCGCATTGTGTATACTTACCGTACAATAAGTGGTCAGCTTAAACTGGAAATGTCATAGCTTGATGTGTAGACGTGTTGTACAATTTTTATTGATGTTTTTTAATTATATATGATAACCCAGGAAAACTTATCAAAGGAACTCACTCTCTTAAGAATTCTTCTGCTTTGTTTTAACTAGTGACATCTAGTGATGAGTAGCAAAACCTTTTCACTTTAGGGAAACCAATTCTAAAACCTGGCAACATCACTAACTATTGTCAATCAATAATCTTGCCATGCCAAAAGATGCCAAACTTGCTTTGAGAAAGAAGCAAGTGTCATGTCAAGTGTCAACTGTCCGCCAATGTCAAACGCGACGCGAATGAAATTGCATTTTTCGTATTCCAGCCAGTCCCGGGTTTGTCGTGTTTGCGTTAAATTTTGTGATTTACAACTAAAAACTCTATACACAATGACTGATAAACAGAAAGTAGACCTTGGCCTTTTGGAAGAAGACGATGAATTCGAAGAATTTCCCGCGGAGAGTAAGTTCTGTGGCCAAACGAAACTACCTATCAGTTATATTTAAAGGTAATCAGTTTTTTATATTTTCTTTGTGTTTTTGATTATAGATTGGGGTACTGAAGACGCCGATGATGAAGACGTGTCCGTGTGGGAGGATAACTGGGAGGACGACATCGTTCAAGATGATTTTAGTCAACAGTTGAGGTTAGTTGATTTTGTTTTGTCAATGAGACTGTTTTGGTTCAATGTTCATTTGAATACTTATACTTGAAAAAATATAGCTTGAGCTCTGCGACATTTGTTAAACTGACATTCCTAGGGTTGTTATGATACAGAAAAAAATATCGATAGTAATTATCGATAGAAGCTTTGCAGTAAGACCAATTGTTGTACTTTTGAGGGCTCTAACAACCCGTAATGACTGCCATTAGATATTCGTATAGCAGCCAGGACCGACGGCTTAACGTGCTTTCCGAGGCACGACCACACCAGTGCAAAAACCCATATTCATGTATACAAATATTTGCACTGAGCGTGGATCGACCCCGCGACCCTGCGCAGCAGTCATGTTCACTACCGCTTCGCCATGAAGGCTGTCTGCCATAATTATATGTATATTGGATTATATTATGATTTGGGTAATAAAATGAAACGAATATTTTAATACATACATTTATTTATTCCAAAGGAGTACACCCCAAATCAATATCCGAATCACTTTCAGAATCGCTAGAGCAATCTTGCAAATTTATAATGAACTCTTGTTCGCAAATATTATCAAATCGAACGTCCCGCTCCCAATCTTCTTCCATTAATTTTCTGCATTTGGTAACTATCTTTTTCCAATCTTCTACAGATACATTTTCAACCGCAGTGTTTAGTAACTGCAACATTTTATTTGCCGTGAAAGGCGGTGTTGTGTTATGTCTAGCAGCGTAACCTTGAAAGAAAAACATATTTTAATATCATCAATTATACAGGAGTTAATACATAAAGAATCTGTCTAACTGAAATTCGAGCAAACAAACCTTTTACTTGGGCCCAGATAAGCTCGATCGGATTATACTGGCAGTGATATGGAGGCAGTCTTATGACGTTATGACCCTTTTCTTGGGCTATTTCATCTAAGACATACGTTGGTGTGCTGGGTTTGTGCAGACCAACGAGTCTCAATAATTCGTTTTTAAGCATTGTTTCAGGGGCCTCTATTCCTTTTTCTTGAAGCCATGCAATTATTTCTAACTTCCTGTTTTCCGAAGTTGGTGGTTTGTGCTTTTGGACCGAGTGATATGGGGCGTGATCCATAATTATATAATGTGGCTCCTTCAAATTATCTAATAATTTTAAAAACCACAGTTAAAATTTTTCAAAATTCATTTCTCCATGGTATTCATTGGTCTTCGTAGATTTGAATGCCAATAGGCAATTAGGCACAAAACCGGATGACGTCCCAGCATGAGTTATTATTAACCTTTGACCTTTGCCTTCGGGTACTTTGGTAGTCGATTGTGCCGTATCATCGGTCCAAGCTTTGGATACGGTATGATTGGCGTTTAGCCATGTCTCGTATAGAAAGACAACTTTGTCCCAATTTGTAATTTTTTTTACTTTCCGGAGAAAATTCACTCGAGCAAGAGCAATGTCGGTTCGTTCCATTATAATTTTTCTTTTGTCACTTTTTTTGTAGGAAAATCCAATATTTTTCAAAATCTTCGATAGTGACGGCAAGTTTCCTTTAAACAAGTCTGCGTCTTCTAGGGACGCCGCCAGTTTTTTTAATATAGGTAATTCGCCCCGTGTATAATAACCATATACATGGTTGCGAATCGCAGCGGCGTCAATTTTTGTGACAGGAGCAGCCTTTCTTCTTTTTTTATTTGGCGTTGAAAGCTTTTTTCCTCGTCTTCAGTCAATACTGCGGTTGAAGATTCGCCATATTTTTCTTTACTGATGCGAATTACTGTCGCACGTCCAATGCCAAGAGCATCTGCAACTCTGTCACAAACTTTTGCCATGGGTAATAGCGGTCCACCATTTTAGTTTTCTCGCTCAAAATATTCACGCAAGCGAATCACAAACTCACGACTTTGACTGTTCAAAACAGTTTTCTTCGTTCTCTTTGGCATTATGCCAACAAACAATGAAAACAAACAATAACAACAAAGAAACTAACAATAATAAATAAACTTAACAAATTAACAGCAATAGTAACAAAAACAAAGTGATGAGAACGGAAAACACGTGGCGTATACAAGGCGTTATATAGCACTCGTACTGAGGAGAATGGGTCATGTCAAATAAGATGGCGGCGCGTTGGCGCCATCTTGCGGAAGAAGACACGCCGCGGCCAAACTTCTCTCGAACCCCAAAGTTGTCGGAAGGAATGTTACGAGTAGGTTAGAATTTAGATTTTATTTACTCACTATTGTAAATACTGTTATTTTTTTTAAATATTCAATCATGTTATTTTTTTAAATTAAATGATAAATTAATTTTGAATTAAGTTTTATACAAAATATCGATAGTTTATAGTCTGTGGTCACGATGATTCATCTCTCATCACTATAATTAGCTCAGCATGCCCATAAAGTATGACATTGACTGGTACGTTTGTCCGTACTGTTAAATTCAGAACTTCATAGGCGCGATTTTACTGACAGCTGTCCCAGCTATGTTTTTTCTGGTATAGCTCTGTTGTCTTGACTATGAAAGTTTTAAAGCCATGCAGGAGGCCTACAAGCAGTCAATGAACACTAGTTCATACTAGGGTTGCCATCTCAAAATTTTGAAATCTAGGATTTGAAGGAAGAAATACCAGGACATTTTAGTTTAAAACCAGGACGCACTATTGTGTTTGAAATTCTCATGAAAGCTCATATAAGCTTTTATTGGAAAGCTTTCCGCGTTGCTTCTTTGTTTAAAAAAGTGTCAACAACCATACATGTGTGGCACGAGCCCGGTGAATAAAGGATTGGAGACAGTAGTGGCGCGTGAATTTTACACAAATGTTAAAAATCCAGGACGCTACTTTAAAACTATCCAGGACGCCCCAAAAAGCAGGACATGTCCTGGGAAAACAGGATGGTTGACAACCCTAGTTTATACAAACATATGTTTTTCTATACGACCTGAAGATGGAAAAAGCCTATGGTTCACCTGATGTTAAGAGGTAACACACACCTATAAAAAAGAATTGCTTCGCAGGTCAGGCCTTAGAAATGTACTGTCCTGTGTCCATCAATTTGAGGCAGACAGGTGTAATTCATGGTTTCCGGTGAAATTAGTTATATGAGCCTGTAATTTCACTAGCAATCATACCCTTCAAACTGAAACAGCAATGTTGCTAGGTGGCAGATATAGGTTTTTATTTTACTTTGAATAGAATGACCATCCTTATAGCTTACTTTACTCTCTCCTTGCTTGGTTGCAGAGAATTGACATTCGGATTGACATTTTTAAAATATCCTCACAGTTTTAATGGAAAGAATATTTTTATTTGAATTTAACTAGTCAAGACTCACACCAATACATTTTTGTATTGTTTTGGTGCCAGACTGATTAATTGATGATTAACACTTAGTTTACAAACACACACATCAAGATTTCTATCTTAATATTTATATAACCATAGTACAATCAGCCTTATCGCTCATCATCATCGTCAACCCTTCTCATCCCACTGCTGGGCATAGGCCTCTCTTCGTTGTCGCCATCCGTCTCTGTCCTGCGCTGTTCTAACCCACATACGACCTGCGATTTTTATAATGTCGTTGACCTATCTTGCCGGTGGACGACCTGCGTTCTATCACAATTTCTCTCTCCGGTTTTATCTCGGGGCCACCACTCAATCAGCACCCTGCTCCACCTGTCATCACCGCGCCTGGCTACATGTCCTGTCCAACTCCATTTGAGTCCCAATATACACTTGCTAACGTCTTAAACTTTAGTCTGCTTGCGAATTTCAGTATTGAGGACTCGGTCTAGCAGTGTGATCCCGAGCATAGCGCGCTCCATGGCTCTCTGTGGGACTCTAATCCTGTGCACAGTCTCCTTGGTGAGCGTCCATGTCTCAGCACCGTAGGTTAATGTTGGCAGGAAACATTGGTTGTAGAGGCGGGTCTTCAGACATTGTGGAATAGTGAAAGATATCACCTTTCACTCAAAGTGATTTATTCCAGGCCACTTTTGGAAGGACAGTAATTAGCTAAGCTGTACTGAATATAAAAAGTAATATGACTTCATTTTTTTTCAGACAACAACTTGAAAAGCTGAAGGATCAAACTAAGGCTTAGAATACATAGGTATATTTCCTAGTTTAAGTTAGGTTAAGAGTTTCAAATAACAAAACAATTTCATCTCCCATCTTAAATTCACCTATACTATGTTAGTTTTGTCTCCACCTCTACTTTGTACCTATGTTTTCAAGTGGTATATTATTATGTAATCTTACAATTATATGCCGATTAGATTTTTTCCAAACACATCTGTAATATTTTTTATATAAAATTAGTCAAGACTATTTTGTATTTTTATTTCTATCCTCCAGTTTTAAGGTCATAGCACACATATCAACTCGGAAAGGGATTGTTACTGTATCAACTCGAGCTGTTCAGTTCTTTGTATGAACTCGCTACTGCAACGTACACTAATCGGAATAGTAACGTAATCGCCTCACCTCGGGCCGAGATCACAACCGCGGTGCGGTGCGCTTACGGCTCGTCGTCCCCGCGCTTACAGCTCGTCGTTCCCCCTTACGTCTCCGTACCCGAACAGTGAAGCTGGTGCCGCCTTACCGTCTACCAGCGGGCGGCGACCCGTGAGCGCGGCGTCGCCTAGCCGGTGCCAAGGAGCTGCTGATCCGCTTTGATTACGTGCTTATGTTAGGTTGACGACGAAATGGTAAAAACGAACCCTTACGCAGGGCTGGATTAACCATATCGGGGCCCTTAGGCAATGCAATTCTCGGGGCCCCTTTCCCTTTTCTTACTTTTTAAAATATATTTTTTTTATTACAAAAGTAAAGTCGATCAGATCGACTCCTGATTTTTGCTTTTATTGATATGATCATAATGAATTGATTATAGTTATAGATAATAGTTATGATCCAGGTCACATTTTGGAGTAGAAAAGATAAATGAGACGTGACGCGGTTATTTTAAATTTAATCTTGTTAAATGCAATAAAATATATTGTATATCGAAAGAAAATATTTTTGTTAAGTACGTACATAGCATATAGTGTATATAACAACTCTTCTAACTTTTATAGATACAAAATCGTTTAAAACATTTTGGAAGTTGACCTTTAAGTAAAATAGTTTTTTCTATGGCAACATTACCGAATGTAAATAATGGGGAATGTCACGAATGAAACGTTTTTTTTTCTTGGTGCATGGCCCGCATCGACTAGGCCTCCGTGGGACCCTAGTCGGTGCCGGGCCCCTAGGCAAATGCCTAATCCGGCCCTGCCCTTACGGTATATGACGACCTCCGTGGTGTAGTGGGCGAATAGCCGGCTGAGACGCAGGAGGTAGCGGGTTCGATTCCCGCTGCGGAACAAATGTTTGCATGATCTACAGATATTTGTTCCGGGTCTGGTTGTTTCTCTATATATTATAAGAATCTATTTACAAAAAAAAGTATATAAGTTGTCTGGTTTCCATAGTACAAGTTCTGCTTAGTTTGGGGCTAGATAGCGCTGTGTGAAATGTCCAGAAATATTTATTTTATTTATATAGTGCGACTTTGTCTGGCCATCCCTCTGTGTCACAGCTGATAATATCAGCAACTACTGAAGCTTTCAGATTTAGGTTTGGAATAGTTAACACTTGCTCAACTGGCTTACTAGTATAATTTATCCGGCGAAGGCGGAGATGGCGGGACGAACTTGACACACATAGTGCGAACTCGTTGCCTTAGTCGGGATGAATAGAAGAAGGTAAGGGAGGCCTTTACCCAGCAGTGGGATCCAGCAGGCAGATTGGATTATAATGTCCGGCTGATCCGCCAGCGGGTTCACATGCGTGGTATTTCAATAAAAATATTACCCTCCTTTTGCGCACTCGGGTAAAAAGTAGCCTATGTCCTTCCCCAGGATATAAGCTCCTTGCCAAACTTCATTACGATCCGTTCGGCCGTTTGGTTATGAAAAGGTAACAAATAAACAGTTACTTTCGCAGTTACTATGTATATGTAATAACTTTGAATCACTCTATCTAGCGTTGAAAACTGCATTAAAATCCGTGGAGTATATTAAAAGATCTAAGCGAACAGACAGCGGAAGAGACTTTATTTTATACTATGTAAAGATTACCTAGAAGTATGGAGAATCTGAATTTTATGATTACATAGCAGCAGACGATAAAATAATTGTACCCATTTAGGAACTGAATAAATGAAATGAAACTTCTAAACTAGGTCAAATAAATCTAAAATATTTTAATATTGTTAGAAAAGGGCAAAATGGGATCAAAATACATTATATAGGTAGGTATACATTATTAAAAAATATACATACTCGTAGTAGGATGATTTTACCATCCCTCATCTCCGAATGCAAAGAGAAAATCTAAAATAATAGACTGATAGAAATACATGCAAATATTACAGGAAAAATAAAACGAATTCTATCAATAATAGTTTTCAAAAAACATGAAATTCAATGTTTCCCGAGTTCACCGTTCACGTAACTAGATGACGCTGCTAAAAATCTAGGTAGTTACTCTTGGTGCGCGCTTGACTGCTCTTGCTTGTTCACATACACAAGCTGTCATCATTATGGCGTGGTTTGAAATGATATGTCGGAGACAAATCGCGGCGTAGCTCCCCACCTTCAGGCACTTGTCTCACCGCCGGCGAGTAAGCGATCAACTATTTTCTCGCACAAGATAAACAAAAAAAAATTCCGTGTCAGTAAAAGAGACACGTATATTAATAGTTGATCGCTGGCCGTTCACACTGCCGGCGAGAACTCTCTCTCCACTATTTTGTCGCAGCGACTACAACACTCGCACAGCGATGCTTGGCTTGGCGGTCAGAACGCACGCCGTGAGATGACAGGACCTATCGCCCGCCGCACTCGCTCACTCGCTATAAAGCCCAGCGAGACAACTATAGGAACTACACACTCGCTTCTCGCTGCTCGCCAACTCAACAGAGGGAGGGTTATGGGCCATACACCCCAATCATGGAGGCACTCCCCCCACCCCAGAATTAGAATGAAAAAGAGAATTGATGTAACTAAACTGAAGGACGATTATTATTAAATAAAAGCAAATTTAATTTTCCTCACATGACATTTTTTTAAACTTCTTCGCAATATTACTCGATGAGTTAATAAAGCAAAGATGCTAATTTATGTAAGGTATTTTGTAGTAAATTATTAAAGGAGGGGATAAAGCAGTGTCTTGCGTCACGGCCGCTTTATTGAATCCTGGGTGCAAAGAGCACGCCCAAAATGCAGACAGCTTTATACACGAGGAGAATAGGTACTCCACTTTTCACACTTTCTGCGAGACAAAAAAAACAAAATCTGAGTTGGTGCATTCTGTGCAGAGGTTAGTTCGATTTACGAATAAGTACTTATTGTGTGGCTCTCTTTGGTTCAAATTTTAATACAGATGAGGTTGCAAATTCAAATCCATTATGCCTGCGAGGACATAATGTAATTCAGTACAACTTCACTGCCAGCTCAGCAGGTGTGTTGAAAAGGTGGTGAAAAAAAATATATAGGGTGATTGTTAAGGATTACCTAATAATGAAGAATAAGCTTTAATATCGTTTCTTTGTTTACAGGTAGGTGTTTTGGTATTGTGTAATAGTGTAAATAGTTTAGGATTTTAGAGATTTTTCAATAAAATAAAAATCTTTGTTTACAGAGCAACACATCATTGTTTATTTAATGGGTCAGTCCTGTTGAATAGATGATAAATAATCTTATATGTATAATAACACTTTTAGTTCGGTATTAAATCATATTACAATTTTTATCAAAAGACAATTTCACTGTTTGACATTGCAAACTGTCATATTATTTTTCAACACGCCTAACCTGCTTTAACGACATTCTATACTCACAACCAACCTTCTTTACCGACAGCGCGACACAATTCAAATTCTAAGGAATAGGTACGATTTCTTTACACCCCCCCCCCCCCCCCCATAAATAGAAAATTTACTGCAAATTTTCGATGAAAAAGGTTTGATTCTGTCTTTTCTTTGACCTGTATCTATTCTGTATATGGAGTTAGAAATTTTTTCAACAATCTCATATGGTCCTATTTTCAACTCATCTAATTTCTTCCTGTTTAGCTTGTTTCCGTTTTCAACATACACCATGTCACCTACATTAAATACGCAGTATTTCCGATTTCTGTCAAATAATGTCTTGTTGTAGTTATGTGATTTTATTGTATTCTCAAGTGCTGTTTTTCGGTCTCTAATGGTCGGTGAAAACCATACCAATATCCTCATTTTCTGTTATTTTCGTTACTAATTTTATAAAATCATTTACACTTTGTGTTTTTGATGTTTGAATAAATGTATATCTTGTAAAGTGATCTACCAACAGATGTAGATATTTCTTCGTTGATCTTAAACCTCCAAAACCTCCAATGGAGACTATTTCGAAAGGTCTTTCTGCTGGGCCTAGATGAGACATAAAACCAAATTTGTCGTGTCCTCTCGATTTATTTTTAATGCACGTCTCACAGCTTCTATAGTGTGACCATTAGTGCTGTGCACTCCCTGAGGTATGCGCGGCGAGGTGGGAGGCAAAGAAAAAACTGCATGAGTTCACATGAGATCAATACATGTCGGACATATCTTACGATATCAGTTTGCATTTCTAAGGCAAGACTTGTGGCGGGATGATGGTCGGAGGCTATCTATCTGTAATATATTATACTTACTTAGTTGATTAAAATGTAACTTAAATATACTCATATTTTATTAAAAATATGCAGGTGATAAATAAGAACTAAGTTGATAATTCAAAGGACTTGTTTTATTGAACATTTTTTTATATTTACAAACAATTATATATTCTAACGAAAGTTATTCTGACATAGATTCTGTTTCAACTTCATCCATTTCATATCACGAGATAACGCACGACCCATCTTTGAATATTTATCTCATGTGCGTCTGACATAGACAGTCCGATACAAATAACACTACCTGCCGCCACGAGCGTTGACGGCGAACTGACAGAGCGCAGCAGCCGATTCTCCCCCCCGTCTCGCCGCGCGCATACCTCAGGGAGTGCACAGCACTAATGGTCACACTATACAATTATTTTTTATGTTTCTTGTCAAATTGCTGACCGCGAAGTACAGACTTATCGTCTTCTGCATCTGTCCAATCCCAATATGACACAGGTTTTCATGTATATTTTTTATATAATACTTACTATTAATAATTACTTTTTCTTTTTTATTTACCTTCTTTAAGTATACGTTTTGTTTTACAATCAATTTACTTTTTCTCTTTTGTATATCTTCATTCTTATTTTGATCTTCCAAAATATTTTTCAGTGTAACCAAGTTCACGACTTTCTATTGTTCATCTGTATTTGCATCTGATTCTAATACTGGATTCCTGCTTAAACAATCTGCTTCTAAATTTTGTTTTCCTGGAGCATATTTTATTTTAAACTCATATTGCGATAGATAATATGTTAAATCACCGAGCTCTTCATCGGTTCTAGATTTTAAATTCATATTTTCTAGTGGTTTGTGATCTGAGTAAACTATAACTGATCTACCTATCAGCCAATATTGCCAGTATCTCACCGCTTCTTTTATGGCTAAACATTCTAAATATATGGCTTTCTTCTTCTTCTGGGCTCAATTTAGTTTTTTCGAAAAGTAAGCGACTGGTTTTTCTTTTCCGTCTGGTTGTATCTGTTTTAAAATGGCTCCACTACCCTCTATAGAGGCATCTGTATAAATGTTGATTGGCAAATCTTGATCAAAAATCTCCAGAACAGGTTGCGAGCAAAGCAATTTTTTTATCGTATCAAATGCATTTTGGCATTTGTCGGACCAATTGATTTTTTCTGAGTAAATTATGCAATGAGTCTAATATTATTGAACTATTTGGTATAAACTCATGGTAAAAATTTATTTTCCCTAGAAATTGTCTTACATTTTTCTGCGTTTTCGGGAAAGGGAAATCCTTAATTGAAATCAAGTTCTTTGACTGGTTTGATGGAATTATTTTGTATTATATGACCCAGGTATTTTACTGAGTCTGATGCAAATGTGCATTTTGTAATTTTTAATCTGAACTCTTCTATCTTAATTGCATTCAGCAACTGTGTAAGATGATCAAGATGTTCAGCAAAAGTTTTAGAAAATATAAGAATATCATCTATATAGTTAACTGTAAATTCCGTAAGTTTATACTTTCTCAATATCCATGGGCGCCGGCAGAAATAAATTCCAGGTGGTGCAGATTTTAGTTTTCTTACAATCTTTGCCGTATATGATTGTTAATAAAAAGATGAAATTTTAGTCTGAATGTTCGAGACATTTACAAATTTCTGACTATTCATTATGAATTTATTATATAGGTACCCAGTCGTCACGGCTCACACCTATTTGTTTACGACGATCGAAATTTAAAAATTCTAAGTTGGTGGGCCAGGAGTACCGGGACCGATATTAATCGATTTCCATTACTTCTCCGAACGCACCCTTTAAAGTACCGCTACTCCACACCAGATGGCACCAGCACAAATGGGATGAACTTAACAGAGAAAGCGAGCGCAATACAGTTTCTAAGCAGTGCGAAAGAGACCGACTCTTGTCAAAGTCAATCGCGAATGAACTAGAAAGATCATAAATGTGAAAGAGACATAGATTATAGGTGACAGGGACAGAGCTACGTTCGAGAACGTTTGGGAATCTGGAACCTTCCTTACATTTTGATATATAAGGGGGCTAGGTCGCGTTCCGAGTCAGTCCTCCCTTCAGTCGCCGCCTATACGAGGTACAAGCACGTACCCGGGCGTTTCTCTCCTATCCCCGTCCCAGCAACAGCCCAAGCCGAGGTTCGTACCTAAGTGGTGCCCTTGGGCTAGTTGCCTCATCAAACAAATTACAGGGCTGAGTGCCTTCTGCGCTCGCCAAAAGCTCGGTTAAGCTGCAACGGCCTCAGAGGCCAACAGCGAGATTAGTCCATTCGAAGAAGAAAAAAAAAACCGAGTCAGTCAGTTTTCGATTGAAGTTCGAACAGTTCGTTCCGAGTGGTCAAATCGCGAGTAGTAATAGTTCCCACCATATTCGTTTCCATAGATTAGTGTTTTTATAGTGTTGCCGTATTTTAATTTCGAAAATATATAGATAATTCATACAGTCCAATAGTTCAAGAATGATTGCTTGATTACATGTGCAAGAGCGAGCTAATTAATCAGTGTCAGTGCGCGCCGTAATTAATTAATCAGTTCAAGCAAGCAGTGACAAGTGAGCTAACGTGTGTTTCTTTTCTTTATAATTTTAAATATGAGTGACATAAGGCGATTTTTGTACAAGAGAAAAAAGATTGAAAATGATCAGTTTAATGCTAAAGATGGTCTAAGTACTTCGGCACTGCAAAGTACTAGTAAAACTGAACTAACAACACAACAAACTTCAGTTAATATTTATGATGTGGGTTTATATCTGGATTCTAACGTACCTATCAGTGATGAAATACGGTTTAAAGTGCTCGAAACACCGTGGAAACCTCTGCAAGATTATGATTTCAAGCAGGACATCGATCATAAAAACCAAACAACAACGTGCATTTCGCCACGAGTGGCTCACAGCATACCCTTGGTTAGCCTATTCTGCTCAGGCTAAAGGACCACTTTACCGTACATGTGTATTATTTCCCGCACAAATTCATCGAGGCAGTACTCAGGGGCCATTTAACGTTCGGCCATGAAAAAAATATCAAAAATTTCACGAGTGTGTGAAATCTCATGCAAATAGCCAGTGGCATCGTGAATCGGTTATACGTTCTAAAAAAAATCTGGAAATCATGCAACAAAGAAAAAAAAGACGTTTATGAACAGATAGATACTGAATATCACAGGGAAATTTCAGAAAACAGAAAAAAACTTCAACCCATTATATCTTCGGTCTTATTTTGTGCTACGCATGATTTACCCCTTCGAGGAAAAACAGAAGATGGGTCAATTTTCAAAGACTTACTACGTTTCCGAGTTGAGGCAGGAGATAACGGTTTTCAAAGACCACTTTGCAACTAGTTCGAAAAATGCCCTCTATGTATCCCATCAAATACAAAACGAAATTATTGAAACCTGTGCTGATGTTCTTCGTGAAACCATTACTGATGAAGCAAAAGAAGCGGCATACTTTTCAGTCTTGGCTGACGAGACAGCGGATATAAGCGGGACTGAACAGCTTTCAATGGGCATAAGATACGTCAAGTTGAAACGAAACACAGTTACGTAATACTTGAAGAATTTTTGGGGTACAGACCACTTCAAAAATTA
Source organism: Philereme vetulata (assembly GCA_918857605.2). Classification (NCBI taxonomy): domain Eukaryota; kingdom Metazoa; phylum Arthropoda; class Insecta; order Lepidoptera; family Geometridae; genus Philereme; species Philereme vetulata. The sequence goes on from OU975453.1 coordinate 1,865,754, forward strand.
GATGCTGCATCGATTTCTGAAGTTATAATATCTTTTTTGACATCATGTGGTTTAGATCTCAACAAAATGGTTGGGCAAGGGTATGATGGTTGCTCCACGATGGCTGGACATGTTGGTGGAGTTCAGAAAATAATTAATGATAAATATCCCAAAGCAAAGTATTTCCACTGAGCTAGACACATATTAAATCTTGTTGTCAATGATTTAAATAATTTGAGTGAAATAAGAAATACTGCTGGAATGATTAAGGAAACTATAACTTTTTTTAGAGAGAGCATTTTACGGCGAAAAAAAATTCCAAATATTCCCTTGTTTTGCGAAACCAGATGGTCTGCAAAGTACAAAAGTATTCGAATTTTCGCTCAAAATTTCACCAAAATTGTAGAAGCATTACAAGACCTCTCAGAAGATCAAGCCACTAATTCTTAGACAAAGGTTAGAGCTTACCAACTGCGCACTGCTTTGACCACCACAAATTTTATTGTGGCATTGCATATTATTGCTACTTACTCGGCAAAGCTTGAGCCTGTCTGCAACCAGCTTCAACAAGTGGATATTGACATTAATTCAGTGAATGACCACATTTGCAAACTCACTAAAATAATAGACGGTCACAGACAAAACGCATCGCAGGAATTTACTGCTATATTTGGAGCAGCTAAACAAAGTTGCGAAGACCTTAATATTGAGATTAAATGCCAACGAGTTACGAAACGACAGGCTCATCGATCCAACCACCCATCCGAAAGCGTTGAAGAATTTTACAGAAGAGCTTTATACATCCCATACCTTGATTCGATCATTTCTTCTTTAAAAGACAGATTTTCTGAAACACATAAAAAATCATTTTCTCTGTTACAACTACACCCAAAAATAATTAGAGGCCTCAGTAAAGAAGAATTACTTAGAGCTGCAAAAGACACTAAAAATTAGTATGGCGATCTTTTACCTAATTTTATTTCAGAAATTACGACTTGGTTTGAAATGTAGAAATATCCACAGCCAGCGGCAAATGATATCAGTGAAGTTGATCGATATGAAAAACATCTTATAGACTACATCGACGAGGTAAAAGATTTATTTCCTTCAGTAGTAGAAGCGATCAAGATTTGCCTTAGTCTACCCGTCACAACGTGCACAATAGAAAGATCTTTTAGCACACTGAGAAGAGTTAAAACTTAGAATAGGTCCACAACAGGTGACGAGCGACTGTCTGGATTATGCTTGTTAAGTGTCCACCGAGGCAAGATAACCAAGGACAATAGAGATAACTTTATAGGAAAAGTCATTAATAATTTCGGTCAAAAACCCCGCCGGCTGCAGTTGCTTTTTAAATGAGAATTGTGTAATTACTGCCTACTAATTATTGTGAATAAAAAAATGATTTCCAACAGACGGCTTTTTATTTCAATAATTCCTGTTGATCCCGAGATTCCCAAGGGGTGCAAGTGCACCCCCTGGCACCCCCCTGCCGGCGCCCATGCAATATCCTCTGAAAAATGGCTGGCGAGGTCTTAAGTCCAAAAGGAAGACAAGTCCACTGAAAATGCCCTTCTTGTGTAACAAATCCTGTCTTTTTCCTGTCCTCATCTCGTAAAGGAATAGACCAAAATGCAGAGTTTATGTCTAGAGTTGTAAAAAAAATTCTGGTTTTTAACATTAGATTTTCAATTAAGGGTAATGGTTGAGCCTGGGGTACTACTATTTTATTCAAATCTATACATAGCCTTGATTTTCTGTTTTCTTCTTTTTTATATGCCAAAGTGACAGGTGCAGCAAATGGACTGTAGGATTCTTCTATCAGCTTACTATCCAGTAACTTTGCAATCTGTGTTTCAATCTCTTTTTTATCTTCCACAGTGCATCTGTAAGGCCTTTTACTACAATACCTGTCCACACATAAATCTATCTTTGCTTCATATCCATTCACAGTGCCAATACCGTATTTGTCTTTGGCAAAAACTGATTTGTATTTGCAAATCAGTGTATTTATTTCTGATTTTTGATATTCATTTAAATGATTTATTTTCATTTCAAAATCTTCCTCTTTCACATGTTCATTAAAATTTATTTTATATTCTTCCATGTTATTTTTATTTTCTATGTTTTTTTATATTAGTATTTGTATCTATATATGTAGAGGTGTCCTCAGTTTTATTTCTTGTTTCATTATTTATACAACATTTCTGTGTTATTTTTAAATCTTCATCTTGGAATAATTTAAAGTCTTTCATTAAATCCAAACCAATCAAAAAGTCATATTTGAAGTTTTGGTCATCGATAATGTATACATCAATTATTTTTTCCAATTCAAAAATCTTTATTTTCAAATTCGTCAAACCACTTGTCTTTTTTTACTAAATCTGCTTCATTTAAATCGTTTCCCGTTCCTTTTATTTTTAATAATTTAGAATTAATCAGAGAAACATTTGATCCCGAATCATAAACTCCATATATCTCTAGTTTATCATTCAATAGTAGTTTGACATTTATTAATGGTGTTACTATTAGTTTTTTTTAGCCGTTTCCTTTAACTCTGCTTCAATCACCGAATTGTTTACATGTCTAATTACATTTTTCTTTATCTTTTCATCCTCGATTGTTTTAAACCAGCATGTAGCCACAGGGTGATAACGAGTCCCTTTATTCAATTTTTCACATATCTTACATGGAGTTTTATCCCCATTTTTACTATAAGTTCACAGATTTCCATGTTTTCTCATAGGCAAATATCTTCTTTTATTTACCATATGTTCATACTTACTCACTTCGTTAAACAAATCCACTGTATCCTTCAATGCTTCTCTATCAATCTTGTTGCGTATGAATTCCGGTAAACCAGCCACAATAAGATCTACTAAAGTACCGGTATCAATTGTTCTCCTCATATACAATAAAAGTTTTTCTTTTCTCATAGCATAATCCAACAATGAACCATCCTTATATTTAAATAATAATGCATGATTGACTGGGTTCCATCCCTTGTCTACAAATGATTCACAAAATTTGTTTTTCCACTCCGACCATTCTTAGTTCATAGTTAACTTTATAACCATTGAAGCATACCAGTCTACACAACTTTTATCCAGAAACAATCTGAGTATTTCGATTTTCTTCTCATTCGTAGTCACATCAAAGCGTATGCATTCATTTTCAAAAATATCAATCCAGTAGTTTGCATTCGAATTTTTGCTTGTAAATTTTTCAATCATAAATTTTTCTGCGATATTCTTTTAACTTTGCTGTTTACTCACCTGTGTATTTTCTACTAATTTTTCAAACAACTTTCCCAGTGTGCCTGTCTCTGTTTGAAGTACACTTGCAACTTTTTCCTGGTTTAATTCTTCTAGAAATTGATTCCCAAATTGTACATTACCATCTTCATTTATGTAGGTTTCCTTGAGTTCTTTTGTCATCGTTATCTACACTCTTCTCACCTGGTACCTCTTTTTTACTTTATCAAAAGCCGCTGTTTTTATTACTTCCTCATGATGACGAGTTGATTGTAGCTCTCCGGGTATTGCATAAACTTTATCCTCACTTGTGGATATTGAGGTTATAGATAAAACATTTGATTTTCAATCACTTCCAGGCAATAGAGTAAATTCAAAACGAAGTTTTTCCATTTTCAATTGCGTCTTATAAACAAAAATGTCGTTTTAGAAGATTATTTATCATCTATTCAACAGGACTGACCCATGAAATAAACAATGATGTGTTGCTCTGTAAACAAAGATTTTTATTTTATTGAAAAATCTCTAAAATCCTAAACTATTTACACTATTACATAATACCAAAACACCTACCTGTAAACAAAGAAATGACATTAAAGCTTATTCTTCATTATTAGGTAATCCATAACACTTTTAGTTCGGTATTAAATCATATTACAATTTTTACCAAAAGACAATTCACTGTTTGACATTGCAAACTGTCATATCATTTTTCAACACGCCTAACCTGCTTTAACGACATTCTATACTCACAACCAACCTTCTTTGCCGACAGCGCAACACAATTCAAATTCTGATACGGGCTTTACACTCGCGCTTCGTCCCTCGCCTCGTGGCTCGCCTCGTCCCTCGTGCGAGGCTCGTGTTGATCGATGGTAAATGAGTTGCCTGTTTACACTCGCGTGCCGAGTTCAGTCGTCTTTGAGCTAGCAACAATGGAGGACGTCGAAGTCTTAGCAGCAACAAGTTTGTGCGTACTGGGCTTATACTGCTACGTCACTAATTTAAATAAAAGGAAAGTACTAAAGAAACGGCGGCGGCGCCCAAGAAGATGGTGGATGATATCGATTCATCGCAATAGAACCCTATAAGTGTGTTAATGCCTACGGAGCTTCTGCTTCTCCCTGAATTGCATTATGCAATATGTAATATATATAGTTATTTTTAATGCTTCTCTTTTAAATTTCAGGCAAAGAATGGAACAAATGTTTCAAGAAATGCTGAATGAAGATTCTGGCGAGTTTCAGAATTTTTGCCGAATGTCACCAAATGATTTTGATTTTCTGATAAGCAAAGTAGAACCTTTGATTAAAAAGCAAAAGACTAGACTCAGAATATCCATCCCAGCAAAAGTGCGCTTAGCTATAACGTTACGATTCTTAGCTACAGGAGCTTTCACTACTTATTCAAGGTTTCCAGTGCAGCCATCTCAATCATTGTACAAGATGTCTGTAATGCTATCAACACAGTGCTAAAGGATCAGATAAAGGTAAGAAATTAAAGTAGGTATTAATCAATCATGTATTTATTAAAATTATGTATGTAGCCTAACTTATGTGTTTTTTTAGTAACATCACTGAATAATCAACTTACGTATTTTTAAGCTTAAACGTAGGTATTTATTTACTATCATCAACTTACATTGTAGGTATCACCAACGTATATAGTATAGTTGTAAGCTTAGTATTCTTATTTTTATACTTTAGTACTTACATAGATAAAGTTAGTAAAATTAATAGTATTTGTCATTTAAAGCATTTATGAGCGCTGTATCTAAGATGCTTTGAGAAACAGAGGGCTGTATAATTTCGTCAGAAAGGATAGTGAAATTTTGTGATGGTAAAAAGGTATCAATAGTGGCAGTTGCTGAATGTGTATTTGCAACAGAGAATGACGAGCAAGTACGAGAAGTAGGAAGGTCCGGGATAGATATTTGTACGGGGGAATGTTGTGGTGCCGAGACATAGCTGTTAGGAGAAGCAGGACGGTCCGGGATAGATATTTGTACGGGGGAATGTTGTGGTGCCGAGACATAGCTGTTATGATAAGCAGGACGGTCCGGGATAGATATTTGTACCGGGGAATGTTGTGGTCGCAAGACATAGCAGTTACGAGAAGTAGGACGGTCTGGTATATAACTCGGAGAGTTAGAGGAAGATGGTAAAGAATGTATCGGCGATGGTGGCTGCAATCGTTGAGGTGGATTTGCCAAAAGTAGCCCATCAATGCGATGCATAATCTGACGCCGTTCTTGTTTTGAATATTCTCGTAATCTTGTAGCCAATAACTGCGCGTACATGTCGCACTCATCAGTTTCCTTCCTGTTCAATAATATGCTGTTTAAATTAGATACCGTGTCTTTTATATTCTTCTGAATCTCTGTGTCGCAATCTTCACGAGGACGCTTTTTTTTGATAGGTGATTTAAATATTTTTTTATTGTTCGCTGGTTTGTCTTTCTCGCTATTCTGTACATTGCTCAGGGCATTATTATTGTCCCTAATAAGCTCGTTATTTTGTTCGTTACCATGGCGATCAGTATTGACACTATCCTCGTTGACATTATCTGGATCTGATGTTATCTGAAATAGATTACATACATTCTTAATCATAATTGTTTTAAAATATAGAGTTCTCATCCTCAACAGTATCAACAGCTGTGGTTATCATTACGAACAACTGTTTCATATGAAATTCGCGAAAAATAATTCGATCTCTCCATACGAACAGACCGAATAACGAACCACCTGAACATAGGTGATTGACAAATTAGGACCCGAAATAATTCATACTTTTTCTTGTTTTTCAGATGCCGCGGACAGAGGCAGAATGGTTAAATATAGAAAGGCGCTTTCAGAGAAAATATCCACATTGTGTAGGTTGTATTGATGGCAAGCATGTACAGATACAATGTCCAATTGACAGTGGCTCCAGAATATTACAATTATAAAGGGACTTTTAGTTTTGTGCTCTTAGCTTTAGTTGATAATGATTACCGCTTCATATTTGCCGATATCGGGGCTCAGGGTAGAATTAGCGATGGTGGCGTATTTCAAAACATTGTTCTTTGGGAAAGAATTTCTACAGACACTATTAATTTACCACCTGATTGTCCACTTCCTGGTGGACAATGTAATGTACCATATGTTTTTCTCGGAGATGGGGCATTTGCGTTAAGCAAACACGTTATGAAACCTTTCCCAGGAAACCATCCCCTTGGTTCATTACAACGCAATTTTAACAAGAGATTATCTAGTACACGTGTTATCGTTGAAAATGTTTTTGGGAGTTCTAACAACAGTTTTTAGAATCTTTAAACACCCAATGGAAATTAATAAGGATAAAGGTATATTGATAACAAAGACTTGTATTCTATTACATAATTTTCTCAGAAATAGTAGGACTTCAAGAAACATTTACACACCTCCTGGTACCTTTGATACTGTTGTCAATGATGAAATAATTCAAGAAGGGTCTTGGAGGCGACATGTTTCCACTAACCCGGCTATAATACCTATTCCAACTGTAGCTAGACGTGCAGCACAGAGTGCCATAGACATAAGAAATGAGTTCGCAAATTTTTTTCAAGGGCAAAATGTTTAAGATATAGTGTGACCATTAGTGCTGTGCACTACCTGAGGTATGCGCGCGGCGAGACGGGGGGGGGGGGAGAATCGGCTCCTGCGCTCTGTCAGTACGCCATCAATGCTCGTGGCGGCAGGTAGTGTTATTTGTATCGGACTGTCTATGTCAGACGCACATGACATAGACAGTCCGATACAAATAACACTACCTGCCGCCACGAGCGTTGACGGCGTACTGACAGAGCGCAGCAGCCGATTCTCCCCCCGTCTCGCCGCGCGCATACCTCAGGGAGTGCACAGCACTAATGATCACACTATAATAAATAGTTACCCATTTTATCGAATAGTAATGAGGTTATAAATCAGTTGCCAAGAGCAAACTCGCCAGCCAAAGGTTCGGTTAAAACATTGCTAAGATATCAAAATTATTTAATTATTGTGTATTATTTATATTGGATACAACTTTTGATAGTAGGTAATTATTATTTATAGAAGTACTTGCTTGTGCCCGGCCCGGGACTCGAACCTGGGATAAAAAGTATCTATTATGTTATTCTGGGTCATATTCTATATCTGTGCCAAGTTTCATCCATGTCTGTTCAGCAGTAACGATGTACTAGCGCCATCTAGCGTCATCTGTCTATACCTACTTGATGATAATTTATTGAAGATGACTAATTACTTGAATCAATAAACCTAACTAAATAAATATGCACTAGTTTTATTTTACTTACGTGTCCTTCTTCAGTGCTCACTGTGGTGTTACACTCGTAAATGGATGCCAAAAATGTTTCCATACCATCGTAATACAACCACACTGGCTTGTAAATATCATCTTCTGCGCCGGATCTTACTGATTGTTTTTTGCGCCGGAGTAGCTGGCGAAATGTAGCCATGAGAATTTTTCTTTTTTTTTTAATTCTGTTTGAGATCTTCCCATTTGTTCGGACAATCTCACCCATGCATCGCTTACTTTTTGGCTGTTCTTGTGGCATTTATGTTTAGGGTCCCAAATTATTCGTTCTTTTTGAAATAGTTCTATGAACTTAAATGTTTCATCTTGCAACCAAATCCATTATACGATTACTGCGTTTTTGTTTTTGCGTATTTGTTAAAACTAAACACAATCTGCGCGGCACGATGTAGAAGCCAGAATGAAGCGGGAGGGCGAATGTAAACATCCACTCGCGTGCGACGCGAGGTCCTTTGACTCGTGCCCCAAAAACCGCTCCGGACGCGAACGCCGCGAGGGACGAGGCGAGCTACGAGCGTCTGTACACACTCGCACCTCGCCCCTCGCCTCGCGACTCGTACGCGAATGTAAATGGGCTATCAGGAATAGCTACGATTTCTTTACATACGCACACAAATTAAAGGGTCAAGTCCATGTCCATCACTAAGCACTTTTAAGCTTAGAGTGAAAGAGCATTACCTGTCCTTGTAAGCTTTTAGGTTCTTTATTATGTATAAGTAGGTATATTATTTATATTTTGTATAATATATTATGTTTATCTCTAATGTAGGTATAGTATATAGGTATTATTATTATTTTTTAATATGGTTAAGTGTTGTATTTATTACAGTATATACTATATATATTAGTATTCTACTCCAATGTCATTCTCTGTGCACGTACCCACCACTATAATCAAATATCTCTATCTTCAAAGGTTTGCTGGAAGAAAACTCTTATTAGGGTTAAGCTCGCCTTTGTACATGTCCATTTTGTAAGCTATTTTTATCTGTAAATCTATTTGTGTACAATAAAGAATAAAGAAAGGGGGTTATTTTGATGAGCATAATAAATATACCTGTGAAATGTAAAATTATTTTGTGAAATTTACGTAAAAACAAACACTTTATTAAACTCACGTTGTGCTATTGCATAATGCTTGCCATCTAACCACAGATACTGTATTGGTGACGTCTCGAGATATCTCTTGTCCCTTTCAAACCCAAAACCCGCAGCCATTTCCGAAAGAGTACCTATCAAATCGACCTTTATTTTTGGATGTCGATTCCAATAAAGGCAGTAAGTTTTATATCGAATTAATTTCCTAAACTTAGTCGATTTTCTTTAAAACTTGATAATAAAACTACCTAGTAGTTTTTTTTTTCGAGAAGTGTTTTTATATTTTGAGAAACCGTCACTTGAATATCGTCAGTATATTACCAAACAGCCTGTATACTAGGACTGAAGTTAGTTTGTTTTTTTCATAGATTCTAAGCAAGTTTCTGTCGACCAAATCATAACTTACCACCGTGGACGAGAATTCAAATACTATGCAAAAGGTTTTGAGTAATAAAAAATGCGAGGTATCAATTAAAATACCCGTTACAAAAATATCAAGTATATTATGAAAACTTCTAAAAATAACAAAACAGGGTAACCAGTATCACAATGCTTCCTATATTCTGTAAATACTTATTTTCGATTCTGACTAAATCTACTAACAAAATAATTTAAGTACTTAAATATTTTGGGATGAGCAAAATCTTTTTTAAAATTAAGTATATCAAAAAATATGTGTAAGTAAATTGATAACTAGTTTTATAATACCAGCTCATTTTAGACAATATTTTTCTAAAGGGTAGTTAGGCCTTACCTCATTTTCTTTCTCTCTGCTACCTCTAGTCATTGGACCGCCATCTTGAATCCCACAAGTGGGGGCCGGGGCGTACATAAATAGTAAAACTGAATTTAAAATTGTGCTTGTAGCTTAGAAATTTATAAAGATGCTTAGAGTTAAGATATTTCCTATCAGTATTGATATTTAACAAATTTAAACCTGATGAGGCGTTTCCGCGGCCATGTTTTTATAACTGCTAACAGATGGCGTTGCTCTGTCACACATGCAAGCGAACCGTCAATGTCAATTGCCGTGTCAACAATATTTTCAAAGAACTTGAAATAAAAAACAAAAATTTGTGTTTGTTTGATGAAAAGTGATTGTTTTAAACTTTTGTTACTGTCTTTAAGATTTTGGCATGAATAAAATATTTTTTGGCGGTGCATCCCCACTCCAGACAGCGCTATCTATTAGGCCAGTTGGAACTAGATTTTGTTTTAAATCAAAAATAAAAAGTTCTCATTACTATCCACAATGGTCGATCCAATGACAAGAGATTAATGGCGGGCTCCTATAACCGTCGGTAGCCGACTATGACTCGTATCTCCTTGAAAACGTGTCAAAAGTTTGACACTAGTTGGACATGTTTTCAAGGAGATACGAGTCGTAGTCGGTTACCTACGGATATAGGAACCCGCCATTAACAGGACACGTATCTGTACACATCAGGCACGTCTTTATTGAACAGAATGCCAATTATACCCTCATTTAAATAGATTTATACATGACTTATAAGTAAGAGATATTTGGATTAATTAACAAGAAAGTACAGTTAACCTACTTAATTGGCTAACTCGCCTTTTAGTAGCTAATTAACTCAAAGACCCAGTAAATGAATTCAACTGAAGACACTTCTTGGGGTGGGTGGTCAAATCACGACATTTTTAGCGATGACTTTGCGTCCGACTTCGGTCGCTAACTCCTAAGTAACAATGCTATGACTCTGCGACCGAGATTGGTCGCTAAGTCTTCGCTAACAATGTCGCTTCCCCCTGCTCCTGTAAGAACAAGAGACAATAAACGTATATTAAAATTGATAAAAGATTCACTCCTCAGTTTTCGTTCACTAACATATTATTTAAAGGTGCCAGCACCCAGAAGAGCCCTAAGGGTCTAACCACAAATAGAATTAAACACAGTTTAGTGGGTGTTTAAAAATATCCTATACAAAATTTAGTAAGGAAATTTTTAAACACGCGTTAAACAGTTGCTTAACTTTTGCGGTAAGGTATGTTTTCTAACACAACAGCTGTTTAGCCTAATCCAAATTTTTGGGATTCACTAATCAGTTGCCTAGCAGTTCTTTCAATTACACTTCTAAACTACACTAATTCCTCAAAATCTGCATTTTACATTATACAGGGTGCCGACGTGATTAATGGCAATATTTAAATACAATGTCGTACTGTGTACACATCGTGTATACAGTACGGCATTGTGTTTACTAAATACATAGCATAATACGTAGCACACTATTGGTGTACACAGTACGACATTGTGTTTAAATAATGTCGTACTGTGTACACTATTGGCGTACACAGATTTATAACAAAGCTATTGGTTAATACGAAAAATCGAAACATATACAAACGTCATGTAAATATCGTAAAGTATGTAAAGTTTGACAAACTCATTTATACTATTTATTGAATGCTACGCGATTATTGTGAATTTTAGACGTGACTTTGGAATTTTTTTTTTTAGAACGTTTTAAGGAATCGTGTTTTCGCTACACGTAGTCTTTAGGTTATATCCTCAACTTTTACAAATACGAGTGGTCCCAGAACTAGTATCGAGTAGTCCCCGAAGGGGGAGGGGGGGAGGGGGGGTTGTTCTCGACACTTACGATTACAACAAAATGTTAACCGACTATTGTGAATTCGATGATTTTCATTTTGTAAAAATTAGTCGATTTCGGTGAAAGTTCTGTTTATCAGCTGTTTTAGGTAAGACCTTAAGCCCATTCAGGCTTAAGAGGATACGCGGGCTGCGTTTAGTCCATACAAACGTTTCGTCGTCTCCTGTCGTCCTGTTTCCCCCCTGGATAGTGTCACTAGACCAATTATTTTTTACCATACAGTTTATAAGTACAACTGTCATGCCCCTATGTTTTGCTTTTCCCCATAAATTAAGAATTATAAGAACCAGTAACCTTCTAAAATCAAAACAAATATGGCTAATATAAAAAATAAAAGAAAACATACAGGCTTTAGGCCCTTATATTAAGGATTCTGAAAAAAATATTTAAGTCGCTCTAATGTTTGATGGGAATACGAAACAGTGATTTCGTTTTTTAAATAGGTATAATCAGTCCGAGCTGCAGTTGTCTCTATCGCTTTCAGGAAGCTATAAATTTGCGCGACAGCAATCGATATGTTAAACCTATTTTTCCAAACTTGCTGCCCGCGTTTTCTCTCAACATACTAGTTTTTGGACACCCTGTATTAATCACAAAATAAATGATGCCTACTAGTAAAAATATAGGATTATATGAAGATATTTGAGGTATAATACTTAATTAGAAGTTGATATCTGGGTTGGCTTTGTGTCCGAATTGGTACTCGCCGTCACCCTGAGCGGGCTGTGCGTTCTCGACTTCTCCATCGCCAAAGTATGTGTCTATTATATGTATAGATTTATTGTACACCTGGAAAACAGAAACATGTTAAAGTGATTGTCATTGATATATCGTTTATTTGTAAAATCGAACACACATACATATTATTAACAAAAATACTTATTAACAAACAATTTAGAAATATACTAAGAAAGTACGAAACAGACAAAAAAGAAGAGAACATAACAGATCTAAAAAAGAACATAACTATAAAAATAACATAATAATGTGTGAATGACAAATAAAATAGAAAAAATAATATAACTAAAAAAATAACATATTAAAATGTGTGCATGACAAATATAATATAAAAAAGAATATAACTAAAAAAATAACATACATTAATGTGTGCGTGACAAATAGTATATAAAAAAGAATATAACTAAAATAAATAACATATTATAATGTGTGGCGTGATTTTTTTTTGTTATTATTTGTGGGGAAACAGACTTACGGCCCACCAGATGGTAAGCGGTCACTGTCGCCTATTGACACCGGCAACACCCGGGGTATTGTCGATGCGTTCCCTACACTGTAGAAACCTCTTTACATTTCTCTTGAAGCGTGCCATGTCGTAGCCTGATGGGAAAACCTCAGATGGTAGCTCATTCCACATCTTGCAAGTATGGGGTAGAAAAGATCGCGTGAAGCGTGTGGTGCGTGATACCCAATTATCGATGATATGTGGATGAGCTTTATTACGTTGATAGGTGTATGAGCTTTATTCGTATAAATAATATCGAAAGATGTATGTAGCTGTAGGCAGTTATTACAGAACTATGTATGTGGCTGTAGGCGGTTATTACAGAACTATGTATGTGGCTGTAGGCAGTTATTACAGAATGATGTACGTGACTGTATGCCGTTATTACAGAACTATGAATTTAACCGTAGGCGGTTATTTCTGAACTATGTATGTGGCTGTAGGCGGTTATTACAGAACTATTTATGTGGCTGTAGGCGGTTATTACAGAACTATGTATGTGGCTGTAGGCAGTTATTACAGAATGATGTACGTGACTGTAGGCCGTTATTACAGAACTATGAATTTAACCGTAGACGGTTATTTCTGAACTATGTATGTGGCTGTAGGCGGTTATTACAGAATTATGTATGTGGCTGTAAGGCCGTTATTACAAAACTATGTACATGACTGTAGGTTTTTTACGAATAGTACACACCTGTTCGTTCTCATGTTGCTGCAAACTTTCGATGTGATCGACTGCTCCTACTTCTTCTAGCTTTAGACAAAGTGCTTCTACTTGACCATATTTGGCCGCCGCCTGTAACAATCATAGGTTATGTTTATTACTACTACTCGGAGACGAGGGCGTCGAGCTGCAGTGGGTTAGTGAGTCCGTCCAGTGTGAGTAGTACAGCGCGGTGATCCAGGGAGGCGAGCAAGGCGCAGTACGGCTCCAGGAAGCCAACGGAGACGAGGGCGTCAAGCTGGTAGGGTGCTCCCCGAGGCAGAGGTTGATATGAATACCTGAATTAGATTAATGAGTCCGACCAGTATGAGTAGCACAGCGCGGTGGTCCGGGGAGGCGAGCAAGGCGCAGTACGGCTCCAGGAAGCCGGTGGAGACGAGCTGTTGGGGTGTTCCCCCGAGGCAGAGGTTGATATGAATACCTGAAGTAGATTATTGAGTCCGTCCAGTATGAGTAGTACAGCGCGGTGGTCCGGGGAGGCGAGCAAGGTGCAGTACGGCTCTAGGAAGCCGGCGGAGACGAGGGCGTCGAGCTGTTGGGGTGTTCCTCCGAGGCAGAGGTTTGTGATGGCCCACGCTGACTCTTTTTGGCATCTGAGAACATTTGATGATTTACTGAAGCACTGATTTTAATAGAAAACTATGTAAATTTTACGTGGTATTACGGTTTTTTTTTATTTTAAATCAAATCAAATATAATTTATTTGTTGCAACACCAATACGAATAGCACAAACACACAGGGAGACATAAAATAAGAACAAAGTAACAATAGCTTATAGAATAAACATTAAAAATGAATAAAGATATTGCTGTGTATCTCATTGTATTCGCTGCATGTGTCACAAAGAGGCTCTGCATTCAGCATGTCAGTTATTCTGGATTTCAGACTTTTCCCTATATTTGCGTCACTAAAGCTACACGCATACCAAATTTTAGCACTGTGGGGTGCCCTGTGAACTTTGTTATTATTTATTTTGTTTTTTTAGAAGTTCAGTTTATATTATGGCTAATAACTCAAAAACTACAAGGACTTAACTAAAAATAAAACTACCTATGTATCAAATTTTACGATGATCGGATAAACGCTTCGAAAGTTGTCCTCGGACAAGCAAACATACATCCATACAACACCGATTTGCCCAAGTTGATTCAGAGATCTCGCTTCGCTCGATCAATAAACACACTAATATTATAAATGTGAAACTTTGGATGTTTTGTTTGTTTATTTGTCACTCAATCACGTCGTAACACGGCTGAACAGATTCCTATGAAATTTAGTATATACGTAGATTATAACCTGGATCACCACATAGGCTACCTTTTATCCCATAAATCAGGCCCCATGGTATAAAAATGGGGTTTCAAAAGTTGCAACAGCGAGTTTAGTTTTATTTCTAGGTTATCTACACATTTAGTAGTGTAACGCGTACGAAGTCGCGGGCAACAGCTGGTTAACATAATAACGCCTACCTATTAACCACTTGTGTGAAGCCGTTACTTACCGTTACCGGCTTTACTTATTTATATCTCGATCTGCATATTTTATGACCTATTTAGTGCTAGTATTGTACTTACTTGGCGTCTCCAGTTGCAAGCACATTGAGTAAAGAATCCAGAATGTTATCGTCTATAGCCTGTTGTATCTGTGGGTGGGTGCCTGCGAGGATGTTGGAGGCTGCCCAGGCCGCTTCCTGCAAATAAACAAATGCTTTTAGGCGGACGTCGAGAGGAGGGGGGGGTGTCCATCGTAGGACACGGTCCTTATGTGTTTGACCCACGAGGCAATACTTTGTGGTGTGGCAAATCAGGGGGTGATATGCATGTATATTTTCAAAGTTGTGTATAGGTTGTTTGATAATATACGCACAAAAATAAAAAGGGTTATTTAAAAGAAAATAATAAATAAATTTGCAAAATTTGTACCAAAGAAACGTGAAATTTATTTTGGAATGTAAAAACAAACATTTTATTAAACTTACATATGTTGTGCTATTGCATAACGCTATCTAACCAAAGATACTGTATTGGTGACGTCTCGAGATATCTCTTGTTGTCCCTTTCGAACCCAAAACCCGCATCCATTTTTTCCGAAAGAGATATCAAATCGGCCTTTATTTTTGGATGTCGATTGAAAGAGTAGGCAGTAAGTTTTATATCGAATTAATCACCTAAACTTAGTCGATTTTCTTTTAAATTTGATAATATAACTAGTAGTTTTTTTTATGTTTTGAGAAAACGTCACTTGCATATCGTCAGTATATTACCAAACACCCTGTATGAATATCATCATAATCATCATATCGCAGTAGGACGTCCACTGCTGGACAAAGGCCTCCCTCATTGATCTCCCAGGAACTGTGGTTGGAAGCGGCTTGCATTCAACGCCGACCTGCGGTTCTTACCAAGTTGTCTGCCCATCTTGTGGGTGGACGTCCTACGCTGTGCTTGCCGGTCCGTGGCCTCCACTCGAGAACCTTTCGGCCCCATCGGCCATCTGTTCTGCACGCTATATGGCCTGCCCATTGCCACTTCAACGTGCTAATCCGTCGGGCTATGTCGGTGACTTGAGTTCTCCTACGTATCTTCTCATTTCTGATTCGATCCCGTAGAGAAACCCCGAGCATAGCCCTCTCCATAGCTCGTTGAGCGACTCTGAGCTTATTCATAAGGCCAATAGTGAAGGACCACGTCTCGGTTCCATATGTCATCACTGGTAACACACACTGATTGAAGACTTTCGTCTTAAGGCACTGAGGTATGTTGGACGAAAAGACGTTGCGAAGTTTCCCAAACGTTCGTCCGAGTCGATGTCGTCAATCCGAGTTGGATTCGACGATTGACCTTTTTCTCGAAGTTGGACCTACCTAATTGGACTGTTTGTCCTAGGTATACATACGCGTCGACAACTTCAAGAGCCGAGTTCTCAACCATAACTGGGGCAGGGACGACATGGACATTCGACATGATTTTCGTCTTGTCCATGTTCATTTTAAGTCCTACCCGTTGGGAGACTCGATTGAGGCCTTCGAGCATCGTGCTGAGCTCTTCCATCGACTTTGCCATGACCACAATATCGTCGGCAAACCGAAGGTGAGTGATGTATTCGCCGTTAATATTGATGCCCAGTCCTTTCTATTCCAGAAGCTTGAAGGCATCTTCCAATACGGTCGTAAACAGTTTCGGAGAGATTACATCTCCCTGTCTTACGCCTCTTTTTAAGGGAATCGCATTCGAGCTCTGTTCGTGTACTCGGACTGACATAGTGGCGTTTTTATACAAACACTTCAACACTTCGATGTACCGATAGTCAATACGGCATCGTTGGAGAGACTCAAGCACTGCCCATGTTTCGATCGAATCGAAGGCTTTCTCATAGTCCACAAACGCGAGACATAGCGGCAAGTTATACTCTTCGGTCTTCTGTATGACATGCCGCAGCGTATGTATGTGGTCTATGGTACTGTAGCCTTTACGGAACCCGGCTTGTTCGGGAGGCTGGAAGTCATCAAACCTGCGTTCGAGACGGTTCGCGATGACCCTCGAAAACAGCTTATAAACATGGCCTAAAAGCGAGATGGGTCTGTAATTCTTAAGCAAGGGTTGTCACCTTTTTTGAAGAACAGAACCACCACGCCCCCGTTCCATGCTTTTGGCGTCGTACCTTCAAGCAAGGCGGAATTAAAGAGCTTCTGAAGGACTTTAAGTACCGGTGATCCACCCGCTTTCAGAAGCTCTGAAGTGATTCCGTCCTCACCAGGCGCTTTGTCGTTCTTAAGCTGCTTCAAGGCCATCCTGATCTCATACAGGCTGATGTCCGGAATATCTTCGGTATAATGTCGGGTCAGTTTGGCTCTTGGGACGTTGGCCGCACTGCAAACAGGTTTAGTGACCGAATCGTAGAGCTGTCCATAGAACCTTTCGACTTCCCTTAACACTTCCGCTTTACTTGACGTTATGCTGCCATCTTCCCTCTTCAGCTTCGTCATGCGGCTCTGCCCAATAGAATTATCTCTCGCGAACACTTTGGAGCCTTTATTCCGCTCTATCGTATCTTTAATACGAGATGTATTAAAGGTACGAATATCGTGCCGCAAGGATTTCCAAATCTTTCTATTGAGCTGCCTATGTGACTGAGCATCATCGGGAGACTGCAGTTGCAAAGAACGTCGTTCAGCCATGAGGTTAAGGGTGTCATCAGAGAGTTTCTGAGGTCTATTGGTACGGGGGGTCTTAAAGAACTGGGACCCCACCGTATGGACGGTTTCTACGAACCTGTTATTGATCTCGTCCACTGATGCATCTACTTCTAGACAGTCAAAGCGATTTGCAAGTTCGAGTTGAAAGCTCTCGAGGTTTTGGATATGTGCGCGAGTGGGTCGGAGCGTAGATTTCATCAAACGGGACCTTTCAAGTTTAACGTTCATATTCAATGTGGCTCTAACAATTCGGTGATCACTGCCGGTTTTCACCCTGTGAATCACAGAGACATCATTGAATATCCGTTTCTTGTTGGTCAAGATGAAATCAATTTCATTTCTCGTGGAACCGTTGGGACTCATCCAGGTCCATTTCCTGTGAGGCGGCTTCTGGAAAAAAGAATTCATCATAAAGAGTCCTTCTTTCTCCAGAAAATCGGCCAGCCTCTGTCCCCTGGGGTTCCGTTGCCCATATCCAAATTGCCCCACTCTCAACTCATCATCGCTTCTCATGCCTAGCTTTGCATTGAAGTCCCCCATAACAACAATAAAGTGAGTTTTGTTCGTATGTATGGCTCTACTGATGTCCTCATACATAGACTCTACTTCTTCATCTGGGTGTGAAGAGGTCGGCGCATATACCTGAACGACCTTCAGCGAATATCGCTTAGATATTCTGAGTGTCAGGTACGCGACCCTGCTCGACACACTGTCGATGGTGATAATGTTGTTGATGAGTGACTTGTGAACGAGAAACCCAACACCACCTTGGGACAGTTGGTCGCCCTCCTGGTAGTATAGTAGGTTACCAGACTTAAGGGATATCGTGTCCTCGCCCTCTCTACGGACTTCTGATAACCCCAAAATGTCCCAGTGTAATCTACTAATTTCTTCTTCCAGCTCAACAATCTTTTCGTGTGTCCTCAAAGTGCGGATGTTGTGTGTTACCAGGGCCAGTGGTCGTCGTAGGGTTTGGTAGCCGATCGTCTCCCGGGGATTCTTAGCACCCCTGGCCCCGCCGTTACCGTGACTGCTACCGTAGCCAGGATTAGCGGGGCCGCCGGGGACTCGGGGCCTGGTTTTATGTTGTAAATCCATGAGCGGGTTGTTGCCATACTCGCCACGCTTGGCAGGCGGGTTGGCGAGCACAGTATAGGTATTGAAAACACAAAAAGACGCTGCTGCCCACCTTTCGGATGTATCCCTTAGCAGACTCTTACTGCATCCACGGGCAAGAGCGGAGGGGCAACATTCTATTGCCGGCGCCCCACGGCAAGAATGTATGAATATAAATATAAATAAAAACACGGGTAGGATTAATGGCAAGTATTATTGTAAAAAAGGTTTTTTTATATTTATTTCCATAGAAAATTTCAAATTTTTTAACAACCTTAATTTCAAGTCCTAAAATATCAATGAAACAGCCTGTATAAAATATGTAAACAAATGATATTCATTCATCATGTAAGTAGGTACCGCTTAAACTGACTAAGCGGCATACTTTAAAAATTGTTTATTGGAAATGTATCGATTACTAGATAAATATTCAAACTACCGGAATTAAACCCACATCTAAAATCAGTTATTACGATTCCGGATGCGTGTATTAAATTAATGTCGTTCATCACAAAACAGGTTGCATACATAGAGCAGGGTACATACATCTAGATTACTTATAAGAAACCTGTAATGTATGTTGCATTGAAATAAATAAATACTAAATAAAAATACGTACCTTTACTAAGGAAGGCTTTCCACAATGTAGTAAAGCGATGATGTTTTTCAAACAACCTGCTTCTAGGCAGCGATCAGTCTGAAACAAGTTTTAAATAAAGTAAATCCTCTGAGGTTTTCCCATCAGGCTACGACATGGCACGCTTCAAGAGAAATAAAAAGAGGTTTCTACAGTGTAGGGAACGCATCGACAATACCCCGGGTATTGCCGGTGTCAATAGGCGACGGTGACCGCTTACAATCAGGTGGGCCGTAAGCCTGTTTCCCCACAAATAACATTAAAAAAAAATCATCTAACTTGCCTTACCTACCTAGTCAGGTCATAAATTCTGTCACATGTTTAATATAAAATAATTGAAACAAGTTTATTCATTATGTAACCATTTATATACCAAAATGAACTTAACAAAACATAGATTCTTATGACACTAAAGTTTATTCAAAATGACCTCCGTGATTTTGAATACAGGCCTTCAATCTGCGCGGCCAGTCGTCTATCGCAGCACGAACGAGGTCCATGTCAATATCGGCGGCTGCCTTAATCAAGGATGTCTTGAGTGACTCCAAATTGGGATGAGGCTTTGAGCACGCCTTTCCTCCAAGTGTTGCCATATCTTGTAATCTAACGGATTCAAATCTGGACTGGAGGAGGGCCAGTCTTCGTGCCGGATGAAATCGATTTCACGCGCCGCCAGCCAGTCTTGTGTGCTCTTGGCTCTATAAGCTGGCGCCGAATCTTGTTGGAATACCCAGTGCCTGTTATTGAACATGGTATGAGAAACAGGTTCCACAAGGTTCGTCAGGACTGTATTTTGATACACAACTGCATTCGTTTATACACCTTTCTCACAAAAATGTACCTCTGTTAAGCCCCAATCAATCAAGAAACTCCCAACCATACCATGAGCGAGGATGGAAAATGACCTCGTTGGACACGCGGAATACGGTTGCTCGCTTCTTCACTACTGTGTGCGTACACCTTATCATTTTGTTTGTTGTAGCTCTCTTCTACGGTAAAAATTTTTCATCCGAAAAATGAATTTCCCGATACATATTTTTTTCCCGCTTACCGCTTCAACAAAGCGCGGCATCTCTTCAGTCTCAGGTCCATTAGACGAGCATTCAAACGATGTCCTGTTTTTCTTCGATATGCCCGAAGCCCTAAATCTTCATTTAACACCCTTTTCACCGTGGTTCTGCTTAACCCCATCTGAAGGGCCAACAGTTTCTGCTTACGTTTGGGATTTCTTTGAATTCGCGCCTTCACAGCTTTTATCACTGCTGGAGTCCTAACAGACCGAGGGCGACCACTTCTTGACCTGTCATCTACACTAGAGTCTTCATTGTATCGTTTGATGGTGCGATAAACGAATCTTTTGGTTATATTCAAATTTTTCAGTATGTCAAAAATTTGAATTGGCGCATAACCGCAACGATGCAACGCAATAACTGCAACACAGTCTTCTTTAAGCGTCCACTCCATATTTAAAAATGAGTAAAATTCTAAAAAATATAAATTTTTATTTTTATTAACAATTCGAATTCTATAAACTTTTTTGTGGCCAGCATTCTAAAAGAAAAGTTTTTACTGTGTGACAATACTTATGACCTGACTAAGTATATCATTGTCAGGACCCGTCAGCATTTTCCTAACCAGTGATAGGCAAGATGTAACGTGTCAACACCCGTCAGCATTTATCGGTGTATCAGTTCCAGTGAGCATGTTCCCCATCGATCTAAGAGCGGCCGTCTTCACTGCAGGCGACTTGTGTCCGAGGAGCGCTATGAAGCGCGCACGGATTGTGCCGTGTCTATGCGTTCGTTGGTATACGTATTTCATATTTTTTTGTTTACCATATATCAGTATCTGTCAAATGTAGTCAGCATTAAACATGTAGTACCCGTCAGCATTTACCTAATCAGTGAGTTAGCATTTATCTAATCAGTGATTGTTAGCATTTATCTAATCAGTGATTGTTAGCATGTATCTAATCAGTGATTGTTAGCATTTACTAATGTGATAATGCCCATCTACAACCGCTATAGTCTTACTTATTAATTGTACTATAAAATGTAAAATTAATAAAAAAATACTATAAAATGTATATTATGAAATGCTTGTTTGTTTCTAGCACCACCAAAATGATGGTGCAATGAGCTAATTATTTAAGTATTATTGACATAACCATGTGTGATATTATGTCCCTACGGTTTGAATAAATGAACATTATAGCCAAGATTTACCGTGTCAATACGCTTCAGCATTTACCTAGTCAAGAAACGTCAGTATTAACGAATATAAATATAGACAGAGATTTATTTGCTAGCACAGCACACACAAAACATTAAAAAAGTATAACATCAAAGAGAAAAAGTACAAGAAAAAGATAACAGAAAATTACATACAACAAACATAAAAACAATGTTCTTTTAACCAATTAAAATAGTTTATTAAAAAAAATTACCCAGTCCCAGTACTGAGCAAAGGTCTCCCCCATTTCCTTCCATGCCTGGCATTCATAGAAACAATAGAAATGTAACCAGGGAAAAATTAACAAGACGTAAATAGGAATATACGTGGTACTGCAGCAAATGAGTTTCAACTCAGCATTATTGCCTCGCCAATGATCGACAGCTCGGCACTGTTATTCTACCGAAACCTTTATTGGGTAAGTCATTAGATCTTGTAAGAAATAATAGGCACTAATTGGTGTTTACATACAATATCAGTGGTTGTCAGCATTTAATTATATTAGTGATTGTCAGCATTTAGGTACCTGTGTATCAGTTCCAGTGAGCATGTTCCCCAGCGCTCTAAGAGCGGGCGTCTTCACGGTAGGCGACTTGTGTCCGAGGAGCGCTATGAGGCGCATTGTTAGTGTAGGCACGGATTGCACCGCTTCTATGCGTTCGTTGGGGCCGTCGGTTAGGTAGGAGAGGGCCCAACAGGAGTCGGCTAGAGGAACATATTAAATGTTTTAAAGTTTTATAGGGCCTAATTTGCGTTTTATGTTCGGTATTTGGCATATTCGGGAGATTAACGACAATTAAATAATAAAATAAATATATATTCCTGGACATTTCACACAGCGCTATCTAGCCCCAAACTAAGCAGAGCATGTGTGGGAAACAGATAACTGATAGAATATTTGTATACTTTTTTTTGTAAATACATACTTATAAATATAGAAATACATACAGACCCAGAACAAAATATCTGTAGAACATGCAAACATTTGTTCCGCGATGGGGATCGAACCCGCTACTTCCTGCGTCTCAGCTGGCTATTCGCCCACTGCGCCACAGAGGTCGTCATCATCATTCGGCGGGTTTACCGCATATTCGACGGATTATACGTTGAAAATGCTGATATTTCTGCTGAACATACTTGCCCTAATAACTATAAAATTTCTTAAAAAAAGGCCCAGTTACAGTTTTACTAAACAACCAGTTTTGTTATGTACAACATTAATTTAAAACACACGCCCGGAATCGTATTAACTGATTAATGACGGTAGCTTGAATATTTATCCAGTAACCGATACATTTTCAATAAACAATTTTTAACGTAAATCGGCGGCGCCTTTGCGACGATGCCGCTTAGTCAGTTTAAGCGGTACCTACTTACATGATGGATGCATATGATTTGTTTACCTATTTTATACTGGTTGTTTCATTGATATTTTATGACTTGATATTAAGGTTGATTGAAAATTTAAAATTTTCTATATTTTCATTAGCCCCACCCGTGTTTTCATTTCATGTCGTAGTACATAACGAAACACGTGGCATGTAAAGAAAGATAAAAGTGCTGTATGCTGAACATAAAACTACTTACCGAGTACGTCCGGGTCTGCTACTTGCAGCAGGTCTGCTATGTACGGCAACGCTGGTGACACCAGCTCAAACTTCACCATTGGGTTCTTATTTCTGTAAATAAATAAACAAATAATGCTGGACATTTCACACAGTGCTATCTAGCCCCAAACTATGCAGAGCTTGTACTATGGGAACCAGATAACTGATAGAATACATTATAAGTAAAAAAAATTTTTTTTTGTGAATCCATACTTATTATATAATTACAGAAAAGCATCCAGATCAGGAACAAATATCTGTAGATCATGCAAACATTTATTCCGCGGCGGGAATCGAACCCGCTACCGCCGGCTATTCGTCGATTACGACACGGAGGTCGACAGTTAAGAACTTTAACAAAATAAACATGTTTGTTCCCTTTTCAATACAATTACTGGTAATTAGTGTTATCGATAGACACTCGGCGCATCACTAGCGGCTCCCGGAAGGGCTGCAAGAGCGAGCGAGAGCAATATCTTCGGCGCTTGTCCCACGGTGTATGACCCCCTCTGCCAGGAGCGTTGGCGTCTATAGTCAATTTAAACTCATCTATTAAAATTAATTTAAAACAAGCTTCAAGTGATTTGTCAATAAAGTCAGTCAAAATCTTTTTTTCATTAAAATCACAAGGATCACTTTGAAAGTCAATTTTACTGCCTGTTCCTTCCCGACCAAGCCAGGAGAGAAAGGCAAGAAACAATGCTGGTTGTTTTTTAATAATGATCCTTTTAGAACACATAAAAATACAGAAAATAAATTACGTCCAAATTGTAACATTTTTGAACGAGTTGGAGCAATTTCAATCCCAAGTTTCTCTATCATCTAAATAATCCGAAATTTTATAGTAGGCTTTTTTATAAAGATTTTGGTTAATTGCGTTTAAAAATTTGTTAATTGTCAATTTTTGTACATCACTTGGGAGTTTGTTATAAAAGCGTACACCTTGCCCTTTAAACGATTTACTAACTTTATGGAGTCTACAAGTGTCAACAGCGAGTTTATCTTTATTTCTAGTATCAAAATTATGATTATCGCTATTTTTCTTAAACAAATTATTTTTTTTAATGTTATTTGTGGGGAAACAGGCTTACGGCCCACCTGATGGTAAACGGTCACCGTCGCCTATTGACACCGGCAACACCCGGGGTATTGTCGATGCGTTCCCTACACTGTAGAAACCTCTTTACATTTCTCTTGAAGCGTGCCATGTCGTAGCCTGATGGGAAAACCTCAGATGGTAGCTCATTCCACATATTGCAAGTATGTGGTAGAAAAGATCGCGTGAAGCGTGTGGTTTGCGATACCCAATAGTCGATGATATGTGGATGAGCTTTATTACGTTGTCGAGAAGTGCGGTGGTAGAATCTCGACGACCGGATCAGATCGAATAGCTCCTCACAACATTCCCCATTATACAGGCGGTAGAATACACTGAGCGATCCGATGTCACGGCGTTAACTCAGCGGTTCCAGCCTGTCGGCGAGTTTGGGATCACTGATGATTCTAATGACTCTTCTCTGAAGGGAGTCAAAACGAAGCAATTGGTACTTTGGAGCTCCGTGCCAAAGATGGGAATAGTATTCTACGTGCGGCCGAACTTGCGCTTTGTACAGCAATAGCCGTTGTTGTGCAGTAAAATACTGTTTGGCACGGTTAAGGACTCCAAGTTTTTTGGAGGTTAGCACAGCTTTTGCTTCTTCTTTTATGAACATACATCAGATTTTCATAGATGTATTGACAAGGGAATGTCATAATAGTTCTTTCTTTAAACTTAGTGCGTAATGATTCTCTGGGGTCCATATTATACACACGAACAGCCCTCTTCTGCAGCACTCCCCCACAGCAGTATACCGTGTGACATAATGCTGTGGAAGTAGCTGAAGTAAACTAGTCTAGCTGTGTCTACATCTGTAAAAAGACGGATCTTTTTGACTGCGTATGCCGCATAACTAAGTCTCTTCGACAACTTATCAATGTGAGGGCCCGATTGAAGCTTATTATCTAGGGTTATACCTAAGAATACGGTAGTGTCCACAAGAGCCAACTCCTCGTCTTTGATTTTTATATCTGCTTTAACTTGTGTAACATTAGGTAGTATAAATCTAATACACTTTGCTTTCTTTTCATTTAGAACTAAATTGTTTACATTGACAACTTATCAATGTGAGGGCCCGATTGAAGCTTAACTTTTAAACAGCACCGTGCCCTTTAAACTATTGTATTACCTGCACATGTTGCTGAAGGTCCACACGTTGGTGCGGAGCTGAGTGGCCGGCGTGTTGGCTCGCATGAACGGGAGCAAGGCGGGCAGAGCGCCGTGCTTCAGCACTTCATCTCTGGAACAAACACTCATATTAGACGACCTCTGTGTGGCGCAGTGGCCGAATAGCCGGCTGAGACGCAGGAGGTAGCGGGTTTGATTCCCACCGCGAAACAAATGTAATAATACACAGATATTTGTTCCGGGTTTGGGTATTTTTACAAGTGTTATTATACCATGGATTATTTACCTAGTCATTGCAATAGAACATTGGGTATCAAGAAATATTTTTGTATAATTTTATCAAGAATCACAAGGTCCAGCAGTTTAAAGTATAGGAAGTGAGGTAGGACGGAAGTAAGTAAAACTGTTTATAATTTATATTTAAATATTGATGATGTAAAATCCAAACTAATATAAAAATAATGTGATATAATGCTTAGTTTTTTATAACGAAGTATTATTTGTATATTTAACGTAAATGCGTGAAATAGGACAAGAATTGATTTGACGCAAGTGGTATTGGCCCGAAGTTGGTTGGTGAAAAACGTCAGGGCATAGGCGTGTGGTCTTGGACGAAGAAAAAGATGGCGGATTGACTTTTGGTCTGGAGAGAGTAGAGACAGAGAGCGAAGAGATTTAACGAGGAGACTGTGGTCTTGTTAAAGATAAGTGTCTAAAATGTATTATGTGTAAATATGTTGGAATTTAATTTTGTATTGCGATGTTTAGTGGAACTATAATGACGTCCGTTAGGATATGATTGTTCTGTGTTGAATACATAGCGAACCTTTAAGAGTTTAATGGGTCAGTCCTGATCTAGTAAAACATTAGCAATATGCTCATGTTTTATTCTATTATAACCAAACTTTTATAATTAAGTATTAAGAAATAAATGGTAAAAGTGGTAGATAAGGTGGAATATGAATAAAGTGTTACTTACTAAGTCCTTAATGTTTGATATTTATTTGTCTCTTATTGACTACTGACGGTGTATATGTGGGTATACTTGCAAAAGCCATTTTCAACATTACAAAGCATATAAGTATTATTGGATACGTCTTGCTTGTATTCATACATGACATATATGTTACATTCAACTTATTAACATATAGTTTTATCACAAGCTTCTTATTAACTTGCAATGTATGTATGTTTGTCCAGGTGGAATTTTGCAACTGTATTTTAAACCCGTTCCCCTCAACCGATTGAGCTGAAATTTGGAATACATATGTAATTTCGGTGACAATTCAATAATAATATGGTACCATGGAGATGATCTCATGATGGTCCCGGCTTCGCACGGGTGGACATTTATTTTTTAAATGTTTTATATAGCAAATTTTTTTACATCATGGGTTACATTATTGAAGTTTTAGTAGAGATCCCTAATTTTTTCTAGTAATAAATCCTATGCTACTCAAGGTAATGTAGTATTCTAATAATGAAAGAATTTTGAAATTGGACCAGTAGTTTTTGAGTTTATTCGTTACAAACATACAAATCTTTCCTAATAATATTACATAGTATACCTAGATTAAAAATATGTATAATTTTTTTTTATTGATGGTCAAGCGCTTGACCACTACCTCACCTGGTGGTAAGTGATGGTGTCATCGAAGATAGAGCATGCTTGTCTAGAAAGAACCTATTCACTCTGGACTTGAAGACTCCAAGATTATACTGGTCCGGAAAAACATACGCCGGAAGTGAGTTCCACTCCTTACTTGTGCTAACAAGAAAAGTTGAAGCAAATCGTTTGGTACGGCAAGGTGGTATGCCGTCCAGGTATAGGTGGTACTTCTCGGTACGTCTGCTTGTCAGGTGGTGGAAGAGGGAAGGAGGGATAAAGTCATGAAGATCTTGCGCACATTCACCAAAATGAATCTTGTAAAAAGCTGAAAGTCTGGCTACGCGTCTGTGCTCTAGTCTTTGTAAATTGACTTCCACTAGGGAGTCATCACCAATGAGTCTAACAGCACGTCGCTCAATCGAATGAAGGGCTTCAATCCCACCTTAAGTTATGAGTATAAGTATAGATACTCCCTGGAGATTGAACAAGCCCACCTTAAGTTAAGTGGTAACTATTGCCTATCACAAGGTACCTATTGGCCCGTAGGTCACGCATGTTAGAAACGTGCCCACGATTCACTGCCCTGCGTCCATCTACTTGAGAGATACAGGTAAAGTCTCATGTGCCTGTAATTTCACCGGTAACCATAACCTACAAATCGAAACACAGCAATGCTGCTTGACGGCAGAAATAGTTATGGTAGACACACGAAACAGAATATAATAGAGTTTAGACAAGACATTATCGACCTGACGTTATGAGCCAGACCATACTCCTAAAACTCAATACACAAGTTTTTATTTTATTCCACAATTTTAAAATAGGTGGTAAACATATGTATACAATAGTATTTTACAAACTTTGGAGTAATTACATAATTACAGATTTAAACGGGTGTTTATCGCGTATGTATCTTTTTTACTTGTTATCCCGACGTCGCGGCCAGGCCAATAACAAATAAAAAAGGTACATACGCGGTAAATACCCGTTTATAACTATGTGAACTCAACATGATACATTTTTACAAGCAGTAGTATGTATCAGAACTAAGCTAAAATAACAATTGAAATGAAACTAAATATAAGAAAAAAGATTTTATAACTTAAACAGATTTTTATTATAAATACGGGATTTATCACGTACCGCTCCGAATAACGCCTCGCCTCGCACTGTGCGAGGCGAGGCGTTATTCGGAGCGGATCGCACTCACCCTGATGAAGGTTCACGAATT
Source organism: Philereme vetulata (assembly GCA_918857605.2). Lineage (NCBI taxonomy): Eukaryota > Metazoa > Arthropoda > Insecta > Lepidoptera > Geometridae > Philereme > Philereme vetulata. The sequence goes on from OU975453.1 coordinate 1,893,880, forward strand.
GAACCGAAACATTGTCGGTCGAAACACCGATAAGACGGTACGTGATAAATCCCGTATTTATAATAATGATTGAAATCAATCACGAAAGTTTTCTAAGTAAAATTAAACAGATTTTTTGGCGCACTGCTCTAAATGAGTGATTTAGTTATTATGATTTTTTTTAAATAAATTATAGGCTAGCGTTTAGGCACCATCTCGCCTGGGGGTAAGCGATGATGCAGTCTACGATGGTACACGCTTACTTAGGTAGTAGTTATCAGGAAACACAGATGCAGGCAAGGCGTTCCACTCCTTGGCGGTGCGCATAATAAAGGTGGATATGATTTTGTTCACACCCACTCCCATAAAACACATTCACACACACAGTCATACTTCCAAAAAGCCGAGTTACCATGGCACACATAGCATGTAAGTTTATTTAAGTTTTCTTATTTATATCAAATTTTTGTAAATGGGTAAATTGTATATCTACCTACCTATAATCAGGCACATCAAACTCATTTAATTGTATGTACGTGCACTGGAAACTGCGACACAGTATTTTACTAATGCATTTTTCAGTGTTCACATTGTTTTAGTCACACGTAAAAAGTTCTATTTTTTTTAACCTATATTTTCCCACTGCTGGGCAAAGGTCTCTCCCCCCCCCCCCCTGTTCCAAAAAGTTCTATAATAAAAAAAAAAGTTATATGTTATGATATGATTTAGTTACATGTTATAATATGTTTTCGTTACATGTCGTGATATGATTTTAGTTACACTATGATATGATTTCATCATGATGATCATCCACAGCCTGACTTCACCCATTGTTGAGTATAGGCCTCCCCAAGTTTGTGCCATCCACCACGATCCTGCGCTAGTCTCACCCACTTACGGCCCGCGACCTTTACGATGTCGTTCACCCATTTCGCTTCTGGACGTCCTACCCTTCTATACCCGCTCCTTGGCCACCATTCAGTCAGTGTCCTGCTCCATCTGTCATCACTACGTCTAGCCAAGTGTCCCGCCCAAGACCATTTGAGTCATGAACCTTCGTTCGTCCACGGATCTCGACGTTTGGAACTCGATCTAAGAGTTTGATGCCGAGCATGGTAAGCTCCATGGCTCTTTGTGCAACTCCTAACCTGTACACAGCCTCCTGCCGTCCACGTTTCGGCACCGTAGGTCATGGTGGGCAGAACACATTGGTTGAATAAGCGGGTCTTCAGACATTGTGGAAATTTAGGCGGCCTAAGGATGTCGTCTAACTTGCCGAATGCAGCCCATCCCAATTGGATCCTTTTAGAGATCTTCTGCTGATGCTCTTTACCAAACGATAGAATATGTCCAAGATAAACATACTGGTGGACTGTCTCCAGCCTCTCATTTCCAACTGTTACAATGGGATTTGTGACAGCGGAGACATTCGAGAGCACCTACGTCTTGGACATATTCATCTTAAGGCCTAAACTCAAAGAAGCATCAAAATGATATGATTTAGTTACATGTTCTGATATCCTTCTCAACGCTATCCTGTGAACCCTTGCAAAGAAGGATAGAGATGCCTAAAAGCACTATGAGTCAGCTTACAGGTTTATAGAAGGTGATCTGAACAACGATACAATAACCTAGTTCCTAGTTGACTAGGGAACCCTAGAACTGTTAATCATTGGAGTGAGCTCCGTGGCCTATCAGGGTATAGCTACCTGGTGACAGGTCCGTCTCCAGCGATGTTCCCGAGCGCCCAGGCAGACTGTTCCGCCACCACTCCTCCTTGCCCGACCAGGGTAACCAGCTTTGGTATGGCTCCGCCCTGCAAATATTTGGTTATGGTATTTATTTGCGCATGTTGGTTTATTTAATGTGTGTGTTATGTCATCTAGGCCGAATACGGCTACGGAGACATAGTTCCTGTTTGGTTCCGTTGGTGGCTCTTAGATGACTAGCATAGCCAATTTTGGCCTTAAAAGAGTGTGAACATAATGTGCATGTCAGAGTGTTACAGTATATATAGACTATCTCCGTGGTGCAGTGGGCGAATAGCCGGCTGAGACGCAGTAGGTAGCGGGTTCGATTCCCGCCGCGGAACAAATGTTTGCATGATCTACAGATATTTGTTCCGAGTCTGGATGTTTCTCTATATATTATAAGTATGTATTTACAAAAAAAAATGTATATAAGTATTCTATCAGTTATCTGATTTCCATAGTACAAGCTCTGCTTAGTTTGGGGCTAGATAGCGCTGTGTGAAATGTCCAGCAATATATATATTTTTTTATTCATTAATATTTTTGTGAACATACATGATTTTCATAATATTTATTTCTTTAAACTTATTGCGTAATGATTCTCTGGGGCCCATATTATAAATTCCCTCTTCTGCAGCACAATAACGGTGTTTATAGATATAAACACCGTTTTTGTGCTGCAGCACTCCCCCACAGCAAAATGCTGTATGACATAATGCTGTAATATGTTTTGGAGAGTTGTCAAATCATACAAACACGTCAAATTTAATCGCGGCAAGCGCAGCGTAGGACGTCCACCTACAAGATGGGCAGACGACTTGGTAAGAACCGCAGGTCGGCGTTGGATGCAGGCCGCTTCCAACCGCAGTTCCTGGCCTTTGTCCAGCAGTGGACGTCCTACGGCTGATATGATGATGATGATGAATCGTGTTTATTTGCTAGGTGCGTTTGAGGATCGTTTTGCAGGCCGGGCTTAGTATAAAATCATATTTAATCTATATTTAGCTAGTATTTTATGTAATCTGCACATCAGATCAGACGATTGAAAATAGGAAGTAAAGTTCAAAATTGGTTTATCGTAACTAGATCTCCACGATACAGGCGTGCCTACTTGCCTAATGTGGAGATCACTAAATATTTTTAGTCTAAATGTATACCTAGCTACTCTGTCTAACACACTGGTATATCCATCTGAGTTATTTGTCTAATTTATTAGTTTCATCATCATCATCATATCAGCCGTAGGACGTCCACTGCTGGACAAAGGCCAGGAACTGCGGTTGGAAGCGGCCTGCGTCCAACGCCGACCTGCGGTTCTTACCAAGTCGTCTGCCCATCTTGTAGGTGGACGTCCTACGCTGCGCTTGCCGGTCCGTGGCCTCCATTCGAGAACTTTCCGGCCCATCGTAGTGTTCTGCGCGCTATATGGCCTGTCCATTCCCACTTCAACGTGCTAATCCGTCGGTTTATTTGTTTAATGTTTGTTATACAGTAAATAAATATATATAAAAATATTTCTTATTCTCTTATGAGCGACTTTGTCACTGAGAAGTGTTAACAATGAAATACATATGATATTTATTTATGTACCTAATATGTACCTATGTATATAACTATATAGGGTTAAGTAATTTTTCTATTATTAAGTTTATTCTTGTTACACCTCGGCCAATCTTCCATTAAGCAATGATCCTCTCCATCCAAAGGTTGTCTAGAAGAGATCGCTTTGTTAAGCGATAAGCCCGCCCATTATGCTTATATGTATTTGTTTTCTTGTTATTTTTGTATCTGTTGTGTCTAGCTTGTAATGTATATTATAGAATTTTCATTCATTCATTATTTCTGATTCTGAGTGAGATGTGTATGTATGTATGTATTGAGGACACTTCTTGTGGTACTTGGCATTATTATTAAACATTATAAATAATAATGCCAAGAAGGACAAGCTAAGCAAGTAGCTACACTTGGCCCATGAGTACGTGTGCGTGCGCCTGTTATCACTCGTTGCATTAAATTTATCTTCTGTACCTATCTATCTTGTGGTATTCGAGGTACTTACATCAACAACAGCCATTGTATGCTCCCTTGTGCCTGACGCGATGTTGGTGAGGGCCCAAGCGGCCTCAAACTGAAGATCAGTACTGAAAATATATAAATCAATAATCTATAATAATATTATAAAGAGATTTGTATGTTTGTAACGAATAAACTCAAAACTGCTGGTCCGTTTTCAAAAATTCTATCACCATTAAAATGTTACATTAACCCGGAGTGACATAGGCTACTTTTACCCAACTGCTAAAAAGGAGGGTTGTGTTTTTATTGAAAAACTACGCGTATGAAGCTGCGGATTGGTCGGCTAGTATTAAATAAATGAATAATGTTGGATATTTCAAACAGCAGCGCTATCTAGCCCCAAACTAAGCAGAGTTTGTACTATGGGAACCAGATAACTGATAAATTAGTAATATTTTTTTGTTGTAAAGGGGGCGTTAAAGTATTACGTAACGCAATTTGGGGGGAGGGGGGTCTTGTAAAACGTTACGAGAGAGAGAGAGAGAGCGCAAGAGAGAGCGAGAGAGAGAGAGAGAGAGCGAGAGAGATAGAATTAAAGCGAGAGAGATATAAATAGAGCGAGAGAGATTGAAATAGAGCGAGAGAGATAGAAATAGAGCGAGAGAGATAGAATTAAAGCGAGAGAGATAGAAATAGAGCGAGAGAGATAGAAATAGAGAGAGAGAGATAGAATTAAAGCGAGAGAGATAGAAATAGAGCGAGAGAAAAAGAGAAAGAACACGCTAATGTAGCAAGTAAACTTAGAAGTTCAAAACTTACCAATCATCACGTTCCAATGCCTCAACTAATGGAGCAATGACACCAGCGTTCACCATCAGAGTGATGGGAGGGTTCTGTTCCTTGGAGAGCATCCGGCGACCAGCCCTGGCTGCTACGGTCTTGATGGACACGTCTTGGGATTTGAGGCCTGGAAATAGAGACAATAATGTAGGTAGCAGGAAGGAGGACAGGCAGTAAAATTGATGTTTCAAAGTAATCATTGTGATTTTAATGAACGTCAAAAACTGGGATACAGAAAATCTAGTCCAGTTTTTGACGCACCATTATACTGATAATTATTTAGATTATTATATACTTTAGGTACTTATTTCCTGATTTGTTATAGATTTGTATATAATTCGTACCCCAGTGTCTAGTAACAAATTGGCTACCTGTATATATATGTTACCTTTGTATTTACTCTTATGTAAACCAATAAATCATTTTTCATTTCATTTTTTCATTTTCATTTCAATGATAAAAAACATTTTGTTTTCAATCTCTCTTTGTTCTCTTTTGTTTATGTTTTTCGTCTCTACTATTTAATTGTTTCTTTTTTTACTTTTCTGCTTTACAAGTGTAACTTTTTAACAAAAATATAACTTTAACCAAACTACTGAACCAATTTTGTGAAATTTCTATGAGACCAATCTGAAAGTTTTCTACAAATGTATACACTAATAGTTTTTTTTTATAGAAGATTTATATAACACATTATGCATCCCTGTAAAGTTTGAGGGTTGCCCTCGATTTTTTTGGGATCCCATCATCAGATCTTGACCAATTAACCAAATAACTTGACCTACAGTTTCATTCAAATTACAGGTAACTGGAGTTCATGTAATGTGGTCACTCTTTTTTGGGGTACAAATTGCAGTTATTCTGGATTTCAGACTTTTGCCTATATTTGTGCCACTTAAAGCTACACGCATACTAAATTACAGCACTGTGGGGTCACTGGTGCACCGCTGTGAATTTTGTCAAAGTATAGTTTGTAAAAAACTGTAAAAAATTTACGAAAAACAAAAACGGCGTCTAAATGTACTAATGAATGCCTTTCATTTGACGTCCCATTTGACCAGTTAGCCTCATTTATATTTTTTTTACCCCTCTTGAAACCCCAATATCTCAACAACCCCCCGACATTTTTAGCTCATTTAGTCACACCAAAATTGTGCCATCTCTACCTACCTATGTATAAAATTTCACGATGATCGCATCAACGCTTCGAAAGTTATCCTCGGACAAATATACATACATACATACAACGCCGATTTGCCCAAGTTGATTTAGAGATCTCGCTTCGCTCGATCAATTATAACAAAAACACATTGATAAATATAATAATCACATACGCGAGCGTTCTACATATAACTAAAACTAAACATGTATACATACTTAATATTACCTAATAATTATCTTAGTACAATAGCAAAACCATTTACGAACGAAAAACAGCACAATGGTAACTTTGTTTATGTGGGTAGTTTTGAAAACTTTACATATGATGATACCAAAAACATCAGCACAGCCGAGCCAAAACAAAACAGCGAAAGTATTTTTCAAACTTTCGCGATCACTGTACATAATTATTGATTAAAACGGGTATTTATCGCGTATGTACCTTTTTTATTTGTTATCCCGACGTTTCGGCTGTGTTGCAACAGGCATGGTCTCGGGCTGACCGAGTCGCGGGCGAGTCAGCCCGGGACCATGACTGTTTCAACACAGCCGAAACGTCGGGATAACAAATAAAAAAGGTACATACGCGATAAATACCCGTTTTAATCAATAATTAAAACAGCGAAACATTATTACACATATCGGCGAGAACTAGCTGTGGCCTAACATTTGAGGTCTTACGGCTAAAAGCGATCTTTTCTAGACAACCATTGTTGGCAAAATGGCAGAACCTAGTATAGTTCTATAAACTCAACCATCAATTTTATGTACACACGGCTACACATCAAGCTATACTTTTCCAGAATAAGCTGACCTCGCATTGTGTAGGCTTTTCGTAGAATGAGAGGTCAGCTTATACTGGAAATATATAGCTTGATGTGTAGCCGTGTGTACCTCTTTCTATATTTATATACTAGCTATCATAATAACATATAGCCTACTAGTTGACCCACCCGCACCTGCGGTTTATGAAAAACATAACCCTGCTTAAGCGCAGTCGGGTAAAAAGTAGCCTGTGCCCTTTCCCAGGATATAATCTCTGCTAAATTTCATTAAGATCCGTTCAGTCGTGAAAAGGTAACAAACAAACTAACAAACAAATGAGTTACTTTCGCATTTATAATATTTATATAGTACTAACTACTTCACCTCTTTATAATATTGGTATATATGATGATATCCGTGATTCAGTAGCTAATAGCCAGCTGAGGCGCAGGAGGTTGAGAGTTCGATTCTGTACACGGATGTTTGAGCAATCTACAGTTATTTGTTATGATTCTGTTGGAGAGGCATATGATATGATACCTTGTACAATTTCATCTGGTGTATAAGTCTTCTCATTTTCCTCCACATCATCACCAGGCTCCGGAGAAAGAGCCCTACGCTTGAGCAGCTGTTCATCCCGAGCTTTCTTGCGGAGTGCCACACTCAGCTCTGCACGCTTACGACGCAGGTCTTGCTGTAAGAAACAAAATAGATTTAGTATTTATTTCAATGCAACATACATCACAGGTTTCATAAAAGTAATCTATAGAAGTATGTACCCTGTAAGGGTGTGGCAAGGCAAGCACAACTAAAATTATCATAGGTGCTAATTGTAACTTTGTTACTTTACTAAGTAGGTATAATATCTGTTACATAATTATTATATTATGTGGGAATAGGAACATTTCTGTTAGAGGTAAGTACTTACTTATAATGTAGGCTACCTATCCATATTAAGTTATGGAGTTAAGTTAAGTTAAATCTACAGAGTGCATTTGTATTTATGTATTAATAAAATTTGACAAATGAGGAATATCTCTAACTAAACAAAGGATTTTGCTATTGTTACAATGAAGAAGTGTCTGAAAAGAATGGGGGGGGGGCTTTGCCCAGCAGTGGACCACAGAAGGCTGAAAATAATAATAATGTTGTTACGTTGTTACATTAAACAATTAAATAACAAAATCATCTCGAAATTATTACAACGACGAACAATCTCAACAAATATGCTGAGTAATTATGTTTTTCTAAATTTGAAGGTAGGATCGGATGCTACAGCAAAGGCCTAGATTTCTTCACACTATTCATTAGTTTTGGACCCTTTATTTTTGTAACTGTAGTTTTCTTTCTTTTGTTATAATTAAAAGATTAATAAATAGAAAAACATAATAAAACAGATCACGAAAATCACGTTTCGCACATTTGAATTTCGAACTATATTTCTTTTACTTACTGTAGCACCAACACCAGCATTTTTGTATGAAGATATTCTCGATGGGCGACTTTGTTCTGCCATTACGAACTTAGAAATTGTATTTTTTTACGAAGAACTTCTCTAAAATAATCACTAGAAAATATTCAAAGAACAACGGACAAAATGGTACACTTTTGATTTTGACAGATCATCAGCTGGTTGGTGGTTCGCTGCGCGCTGCGGTTGGCTCCTTTTGAGTTGCTTTGTGAAGGAAGGCAGACAGCAGTGTTGCCAACCTCGACTAAGCGTCATCCCTAGTGTCATCTCGAAATCCCCCTCTTTAACACTAACTCAAGATCACCCTAGATTACTATTAAACACGCTTGAGTATTCACTAATATCGTTTAGTTTGTTCCTTAATTTACAGAGAAAATTTTTCTGCTTATGTCTACGAGATTACACAGCTTCAAAAATTTAATTCTAAAATCCAATGAATGATTTTCACCGCTACAAACGAATTTCCGCCTAGAAAATTCCCTTAAAAAAGTATCTCCTGAAACGTAAAATTGTATCCGTAGGGTACGTTCTAAAAATATATGGCCCCTAAAAATAACTCTTTTCATCTAACTTATCCCCAAATTTAGGGGTAAAAGTTGGCAGCACTGGCAGACCGACAGAACGGAAGCCGGGGCTGCCACATCAAAACATCTTTCTTTTTTATCAGAAAAATCAAGACTTTTGCGAGATGTCAGTCAATGGTCTTTCTAAGGGTCTTTTAATATTAAAACGTAAAAAAACTTGCTGGTATGTACAGTCTGTACTCTGTAGCATCTTTTACTGAAAATTACCTTAACAAACATCGCAAAAAAATTATGCAGCAGCACAATATTTTAAATTAATAAGATTATGTAACACGTATGAACAAAATTTTAGACATAGAATTTACGATTAAAATTAAGACCACTTGACGAATGAGGAAAATAAAGCACAATAAATAAAAACAAGAAGTTTAAAGTTAGCAGGTACGTTCCAGAATTGATTGACTTTGTTTGGTTGGTAAGGAAATAGGATTAAAATAGGGCAGTAAAAGGTTAGGTTTAATTCTGAAAAAAGTCGATTATTTGTTATTAAAATTTGATTGTTCGCAAAATTGAAATCGTTCCATGACATTTTGTATTTGACAGTGACATTTGGCTTTTTCCATTTATACATAACATTAAAACTTTCTAATACCACGTAACCAGATAACATTTTATAGGTAATATTAACACACTAATGAATCTTTAATCATTTATAACTTAACCATAGATTAGGTGTTTATGCAATATGCGTATAATATACCCAAGTAACCTACATAATGATTTATGGCTGTCTAATTACATAATAAAGTCATTCTTATAGATAAAATGTTCCTCTTTGAAATGTTCTTCAAGGACTGCATTCTATGAACTCTTAAGTTGTTATTCAAACTAAATTAGTTAAAGATAAGCTAGAATCTTTAATACTTACTTCAGAAAATTATGACTACCAAGACTATTTCCATCTTAGTACCTACAAGAACCAGTAGATATTTCAAGAATAAAAAAATCTCTAAGTTCCCAAACAAAGAGCATGAGGATTGAGTATTGGCTTAACTTAATTATTAATCAAACTGCAATGCGTCTGCTAGAAGCATCGAATTAATGCAGTCAAGATGAACATCTGAAAAAAGTGCCGAATAAAATAAGAAGAAGTAGGAGGCGTTCTTACGACAGATATTGAGTGGTGGGATGGGCCTAACATGCGCAAAGAGATTACTTTGAAATAATCGCACTTAGCTCTATGATTAACTATGCATTGACCGTCACTTTCATCTGACGACCTCATAATACGAAACCACCATAAACTTACGTTAATAAAACAAGCTTACAACCGTTCATGAACGTGTAATTACGCAAAACGTTACGCAGCTGGGCGTGACATCACAAATCAGTCCGGTCGGGCTGAAGACAACACGTCAATTCTCCGTCCTTGTTTACGGACTGAATTAGAGAGGGACAGGGTATGTAGCCGGCCGCTGCTGATCGTATTCTGTCGAGGGTGTCGCCATTTTCGTTTTGACGAATATTGACAGCACGGCAGACAGACAGTAGAGCGACGGAGCGGTCGTCGACGCAGCGTCTGCCAGACTATTTTTATTTTGATTGTGAATCATTTAACGAGCTGATTACGTTTAGTAACTCACTGTGTGTCTGTTTGTAATAAAATCTTTATTTACTAACGTTGTGACGGGTGACGGATAGGTCAATATTGCCGATTTCTGGTGCTAACCTCTTAGGTTTTTTTGTAGTCGTGTTTTGAGAACTGCAAGACTGATCGATATGTGCAAGATGTACTACAGATGACTCTGCAATATCATCCTTCATCTTCGTGTTATTTTCTGGTGAGTGATATATCTTATTCGTTGATTGGTGTGAGTTTAAATTAAGGTTTCAGTTTTTATTAACCTTAGTCTGCTCAAACTGAAGCTTCATGAACTGTAAAATGTGTTATTGTCCAAATAATACTTGGCACCACCGTGTTATTCAGAAAGTAGAATAACAGTCGTCCTTTGTTGCGGTAGCTCCAGTTTGTTTACGAACTGTCAGGGGCAGTACACGGCCTAAGATATATTGCCTGGGTTGGCGACTATGCGTGGCTTGGTTCTGCAAACGAAAACCTACCTTATGGCGTAAGCACAACGTATAAATTTATTTGATAATACTGACGATAACGGCCCGTAGAATTAATTTATCACACGCCGCGCTTGACAAGTTGAAAACATAAATTCGACCTTGGCGCTCCACGTGGTTTGCGGGCTTTAGTGTTGGTTGAATCGTTTGCACTTTGAATCGATTTTTGCATCGATTTTTGTTTCTTCGTTCCACCTTTTTTTGGCAGCTCTAATTGAAAATGTCAAAACAAATGTGATTTTAGTTAGATCGGTTTATCGAAATTTTAATTTTTGTTAATTATTAGTGTGATGGAAAGCGACACCGTGGAAGGCCTAAGAAGCGGTGACGCGTTGATTTGTACGCTTTTTATAGGGACTGGCGGGATTTAATACAAGATTGTGAAGAAACAAGAAATACAAGAAAAAAAGTGGAGAGATGAGGGGGAGGCCTTTGCCCAGCAGTGGGATGGGACAGCATAGGCTAAATAAGAAAAAAAATTTGTGTGAAATAATATTGTGTCAATAAAAAATCAAAATGATTCTACCTAAGTTTGTAATGTAAGTAAGAGTATATCTTAGATATCTTTACAACATACCTAGTTTGAATTTTGAATACCTCTAGGAAGAAAACAAGTGGCATGTTACAAGAAACAATAGAATAGGTATATAAACATTCTTCATAAATGAAATGACCTCTGTGACGTGGTTGATAAGTTTAAAGATTGCCGGTTTGATACCCGCTGCGGGAGAAATGTTTACATGATCTACAAAGATTTATTTAAGGTATGGGTGTGGTAGTATACTCATAGTTTCTTGTACCATACCCACGACAGAGTCGCTAGGACTCTGTCGTGAATAGCATTGGACCCCGCAATGCAGCAGTAGGCCTGGTAGCTGATGTGCTGACGTGACTGTGCATGTGTCATATAATTTTATTACGTGAATGACAGAGAGATATCACCTAAGTTGCTTACTTATAGTGTTGTACCTACTTAAGCCTTAGCTCAGCCCTACAGTTACACTAAGAGACTAAATAAATAAATAAATAATCCTGGGCATTTTATACAGTGCTATCTAGCTCCAAACTAAGCAAAGCTTGTTCTATGGAAACCAGATAACTGATAGAATACATTTAAATACTTTGTTTTTGTAAATACATATAATATATAGAGAAACAAATATCTGTAGATCATGCAAACATTTGTTCCGCGACTATTCGACCACTGCGACATGGAGGTAGTACGGACTTGGTTTCTGTTTGTAGTTTTTCTAAGGTAATTATTATTTTGCTAGATGTATTATGATGACCTCCGTGGTACAGTTGGTGAATAGCCGGCTGAGACGCAGGAGGTAGCGGGTTCGATTTCCGCCTCGGGGAACAAATGTTTGTATGATCTACAGATATTTGATCCAGATCTGGATGTTTTTCTATGTATTTTAAGTATGTATTTACAAAAAAAGTATATAAGTACCTATTCTATCAGTTATCTGGTTGCCATAGATAAGCTCTGCTTAGTTTGGGGCTAGATAGCGCTGTGTGAAATGTCCAGCAATATTTATTAGTTAGTTGTATGTATTAAGTATATAAAGGTGTTGCCATTTAACTAATTATGTTGTTAAGAGACTTTCAACACAGATGTAGACATTAAATAAACCATGTGCGGATAGACTGCTGCCCCTGTAGAAGTAATAGGCAATTGATTCGTTTGATTCTATGGAGTGTAAGGATTCTAGGCCTAGTGTGAGAGGACAATGTACCTATATGATTGCTTGTGCCAATATTTTTTTGTTTTTTAGGGTTCCATACCTCAAAAGGTAAAAAAGGAACCCTTATAAGATCACTCTCTTGTCCGTCTGTCCATCTGTTTGTCCGTGTGTCACCACCGATTTTCTCAGGAACTGGTGAACCTAGCAAGTTGAAATTTATACCAGATACTGAGGTCTATAGTCCCTATTAGGTGTATGATTCTTAACAACGATGTCAGTTCCTTAATTGTCCACAGAAATAACTACATACGATCCTCCTTCAGCAGGTTGTATGTAGACCGGTAGAGCATGTTAGTCGAGTCAGATGTTTGTTCAGCTAAGACACTCTGAAACAGGCCCTCATCTACCCGGTTGACTTTTAGCACTCTGTACAACTCCTCTCTTATAGATCCAGATACCTACTTAAAAGGCCTATGTATGTAGGTAATTTTGAACTTTATTTTTTTAAAATATAAATGTGAAAGTTTGGATGTCTGTTTGTTTGTTATTCAATCACGTCGTAACGGCTGAACCGATTTCGGTAAAATTTGGTGTGTTTATTTATTTAATTAGAACAGATTAACCAATTACAATTTTAATTTATTAGAATCTTCCTTTGTACGCAATTATTTTACATATTCCACCATTATATTTTCTTTTAATATAATTTAGTTTTACCATACCGTTTTAGTTAGGAACCTATAATTTTGTTTAATGTATCTACCCTTAACCACTGACCTACGTCTGTCAGTCGTAGGTCATTGTTTGGAGTTGATTTTTTGTAGTTTTTTGTTTAAATATATACCTTAAATACTTACGACACTTTTATATTCATATCAATGAACCAAAAACATTAGATAAACTGGGTACTAACAAAAACATAGATAATATTGATACACTAGCTAGTTATAAGTATTTAAAAAAAACTCACGGTACGTCAGTTTTAATATAAGTATATGCACGTCAGTGGTTAAGGGTTAAATCGACCTACCCACCTATCTGTTTTGTTTTTAGTATTTTGTTATGACATTACATATTAATTTAATTATTATAAGTTTTATAATGTAAAAATTAACATGCCTGTAACAACCAATGTTATAATTAAGGTGAAATAAATAAATCTGAAATCTTACACTAATTAATTAAACAAATTCAAAACTAATTACAAAAATTGTCGATTTAAAATCTATAATATAAATCTACAATATACAAATAATTAACAATAAAATACAATAGATTGATAGATTACGACCTGGATTCAAACATAGGCGATACATAGGATTATATGGATAAATAATGCGTGCAAAGCCACTGGCGGCAGCTAGTTTTAATAATCTTATCTATACCAATATTATAAAGAGGAAATATTTGTTTGTTTGTATTGAATAGAATCCGAAACTACGGACCGATTTAAAAAATCTTTCACTGTTGGGAAGCTGCACTATCTCCGGGTGACACAACCTACTTTTTAACCAACTGCGCAGAAGGAGAGTAATGTTTTTATTGAAAATCTACGCGTGCGAAGCTGCGGATTGGTCAGCTAGTATTAGATATTTGGCTAGTTTTGGTTTTGTATACTGGTTAAGCTGTATGGAAAATTGATATGGTAATCTAAAGACAAAAGATTTTAAATGATAACACCTCACTTTTTCAGTTGGGGGTTTAATGTTAGTTTGTTTGTTTTAATTCTTTATTGCACAAAAATAAAAATGTACAAATGGATGGAGTTAATGCTAATAGCATTTTCTACCAGTCAACCGTGACAGGTAAAAAACTTAGGTTGGCGTGCTTAACTAGGTACACACGGCTACACATCAAGCTATACAAGTCCAGTATAAACTGACCTCGCATTGTGTAGACTTTTCGTAGAATGAGAGGTCAGCTTATATTGGAAATGTACAGCTTGATGTGTAGCCGTGTGTACTAACAAAAAATACAAACATAAATAAAACACTACTAACTACCTAATTGCCTACATCCATCAACTAACCATAATACGTTTCACTTACAATCAAATTACAAAGCAAATACTAGAATAAATAAATAATGCTGGACATTTCACACAGCACTATCTAGCCCCAAACTAAGCGAAGCTAGTGCTATGAGAACCAGATAACTGATATAATACTAATATATCTACGTTTTTTATTTGTAAATACATACATACTTCTATACTAATAAATAATATTATAAAGAGGAAAGATTTGTATTTTTGTGTGTATGTTTGTAATGAATAAACTCAAAAACTACTGGTCCGATTACAAAAATTCTTTCACCATTGGAAAGCTACATTCACCCTGAGTAACATAGGCTACTTTTTACCCAACTGCGCAAAGGAGGGTAATGATTTTATTGAAAAACTATGCTTGCGAAGCTGCGGATTGGTCAGCTAGGATAATCTATAGAGAAACAACCAGACCCGAAACAAATATCTGTAGATCACGCAAACATTTGTTCCGCGGCGGGAATCGATCCCGCTACCCCCTTCGTCTCAGCCGGCTATTCGCCCACTGCGCCACGGAGGTCGTTACGAATGCTCCTGACTGGGTACTCCTCACGGAAAATAGTGTGAGATAGAGCACTTGTAAAGGAGAATGTACGAAATACTATGAACTTTGATCTTTCAGCAAATGGTATAAAAGTAAGGTAGGTACTCATTCCTGTCGTCTACATCCCTAGCCCCCCGTATCTACCTCGTTATTGATAAACGCGGTTTAGCTGCGGTTATTTCGGTGTTTTTAAACCGACTTCAAAAAAGGAGGAGATGCTCAATTCGACTGTATTTTTTTGATTATGTTTGTTACCTCAGAATTTTCGACTGGGTGAACCGATTTTGTTGATTCGTTTTTTTATTTGAAAGCTGGTGCTTCCCGTGTGGCCCCATTTCTGTTTGGTCCAGTTCTGACAATGGCATCCGTGAGAAAACCATACAAGTCTTAAATGTGTTAGTTCAGAACTACGTTAATATAATATCAACCGATTTGGAAAATTAGTTTTTTATTTGAAAGGATATACTTTTAGATTGATCCCATCGAAATTTCATCAAAATTGGTTGAGTAGTTTGGTTTTTACTGTTATCTGAAGTCGGTTATATTTTTAAATAGTATTTTTATTTATAGTGTTATCCGAACACATGCGGAAAATTCCAAGATTTTTAAAATCATCTCAAAAATTTCAAGCCTAGACGGGACTTGAACCCGCGACCTTTCTCTTGATACGAGAACGCACTACAATCTGTGCAACCAGGCAATTCACGTATAGGTCGAAATTAGTGAGATGATTCAGAATTACGACTATAGTCGTATTAGTAGTCGAAATTAGTGAGATGATTCAGAATTACGACTATAGTCGTATTAGTAGTCGAAATTAGTGAGATGATTCAGAATTACGACTATATAACTTTTGAAACTATCATGGTTATGAACACTATTTACACTAAAAACCGGATATTTACCATGATTTGTGAGTATTTGAGTATCCCGATATTTCGGCGCCATGATCACGGGTAAGTTTACCCGTGATCATGGCGCATGCAACTGCGCCGAAATATCGGGATACTCAAATACTCTCAAATCATGGTAAATATCCTGTTTTTAGTGTAAATAGTATTACGACTAGTCTTAATTCTGAATCATCTCACTAATTTCGACCTAGACGTGAATTGCCTGGTTGCACAGATGGTAGTGCGTTCTCGTATCAAGAGAAAGGTCGCGGGTTCAAGTCCCGTCTAGGCTTGAAATTTTTGAGATGATTTTAAAAATCTCGGTTATATTTTTGTTAAAAAGTTACTTGTTTTTTATAAACTACTAGCTGACCAATCCGCAGCTTCGCACGCGTAGTTTTTCAATAAAAACATTACCCTCCTTCTGCGCAGTTGGGTAAAAAGTAGCCTATGTCACCCGGGGATAGTGTAGCTTCCCCAACAGTGAAAGAATTTTTTTAATCGGTCCGGTAGTTTCGGAGCCTATTCCAATACAAACAAACAAATCTTTCCTCTTTACAATATTGGTATAGATAGGCTAGCGTTTAAGCACGATCTCGCCCGATGGCGCGCGATGATGCAGTCTACGATGGTACACGCATGCCTAGAAGAAACCTATTCACTCGCGACCTGAAGACCCCTAGGTTGTAGTTCAACCTAGACATTATTATCTTGGTCTTCTTTGTGGCTACTTTGACTAGGACTAGTGTCACAATTCCGTTAATATCATGATATTTTCATAAACTTATTAGGAGATAGTGTAGGCAAGAATATGACTGGTGTTCTAAATTTTGAAAAACCCTTGATAACTCTAAAACAAAAGACGACACAACATAACAGCACAATAGATAGATAGAAAACGCTTTATTGTAAATCACACTGAAATTATAAAACAATATAAAAAAACAATTTACAATACACGCAGAAATACAAGTGGCGGTCTTATCGCTAAAAGCGATCTCTTTCAGATAACCTTTGGATGGACTGGATTTCACGAGAGCGTTATAAGACGGTAGCTTTTAATAAATAAAACCGGCCAAGTGCGAGTCGCACTCGCGCACGAAGGGTTCCGTACCATTATCTATAAAAATGGCAAAAAATCATGGCTGTTGAATGGGAGCCCCACTTAAATATTTATTTTATTCAATAGCACAATTTTATTTATTTACCATATTTGAGGTTGGTGCCGATTAAGATAGTCCTCTAAATTGTATGAGCGCCCATACAACTCTGAGGACTATCTTAATTGGCGTCTACTATGTATGTATTGGGACACCCTTTAATTTTCAATATATTATTTTTTGGAATATTTCCTTTATTTGTGCTGTAAGACCTTGCTTTTTGCCAAATTTCGTGATTCTACTCGGTAGGTCAACGGGAACTACCATATAGGTTTTCGACCCAAAACCTGTAGGGTACTTCCTTTTGGTTAACAGCAAGATCTTACAGCACAAGTAATGGAAAAATTCCGAAAAACAATAAAAGTTGAAAATGAAGGTAAATTTTGGTACTCACAAGTTTTCGCGAAAATCTAAATTTACCCATATCATTTTATCGTGTTAAAAATCAAGGTCCTGAGTCTGATACTGAGGTCTATAAGTAGTCCCTATTATGGGACTATTTATAGACCTCAGTATCTGGTATAAGTGTCAACTTGCTAGTGCCACCCGTTCCTGAGAAAATCGGTGGTGACACACATACAGACCCGTGATACAGACAGACGGACAAGAGAGTGATCATAAAAGGGTTCCTTTTTTACCATTTGAGGTACGGGATCCTAAAAATAATTGAATACCTATTGAATAAACAGTGTACACTGTTTATTTAATAGGTATTCAATTATTTTTGTACTGGTACTTCCATAAACAAAATAAATAAATATATACATATGTTAGTTGTTTGTACTATTATAGATAATGTGGGTTAGTGAGCTATTAAGTAATATATACATTTACAACCTAATGTTGTTATCTGTACTAATATTATAAAGAGGAAAGGTTTGTATTTTTGTGTGTAGGTTTGTAATGAACTCAACAACTACTGGTCCGATTTTAAAAATACTTTCACCATTGGAAAGCTACAATCACCCTGAGTAACATTTTTACAACAATTTTTACCCAACTGCGCAAAGGAGGGTAATGTTTTTGTTGAAAAACTACGCGTGCGAAGCTGCGTATTGGTCAGCTAGTCATTTATAAATTTACATAAAACATAATTAATTAAAGGGGAAAAAGTAAGGGTTTATAAACATTTAAAGGGATTTAAGGGAGGAAGGATTTCATAGACGGACATTATTATCTCGTACGTTGCACGTATGAAACGAATAAAACCGGCCAATTCGGAGTCGGCCTCGCGCACGAAGTGTTCCGTACCTTTATCTGTAAAAACGAGCAAAAAAATCACGTTTGTTGTATGTGAGCCCCCCTTAAATGTTTGTTTTATTTTAATTGCATTATTCATTTTTAAAGTGAATATATAACTAAGTATTCTGTGAATATTTCAAGCGTCTACTTGTTGCCGTTATCAATATCGAGCAAAAAAATGACGTTTGTTGTATGGGAGCCCACCTTGAATATTTATTTTATTCTGTTTTTAGTATTTGTTTTTATATCGGCAACAGAAATACATCATGTGTGAAAATTTTAACGGTCTCACTATCACGGTTCATGAGTATGAGATACAGCCTGGTGACAGACAGACAGATAGCGGAGTCTTAGTAATAGTGTCCCGTTTGACTCTTTGGGTACGGAACCCTAATAAACTAGTAGTTCGCCCCGAACTGAGATCTCGCGAGTCTTCCATAAAAACGAAACTATATTATTCGTAATCTTTGACTATCAAAATAGTGCCACGAAATAAATAAGACGGGACCTTATTTGACCTACAGTTTCATTAAAATTACAGGTAACGGGAGTTCAGTGTTAATTGGTTACTTTTTTTGGGGTACAAATTGCCGTTATTCTGAATTTCAGATTTTTGCCTATATTTGTGACTAAAATCAATAAAATAAATATTTAAGGGGCCGCTCCCATACAACAAACTTGATTGGTGGGTTTTATAACTAAATGATTTTGGCTGAAATATGATGTTGTATTCAGTATTTTATTGCGTTCCTGTGGATTAAAATGTTACAAGTCAGATCTTATTGACTAGTGAAGAGTCCAGCACTTCGTACCCCGTAACCAATGATGCAGCAATATTAAAGCTAACTAGGCAGGTCAATGTGTTCTGCCCACCATGACCTACGGTGCCGAGACATGGACGCTCACGCAGGAGGCTGTGTACAGGCTAAGAGTTGCACAGAGAGCCATGGACCGTACCATGCTTAGCATCAAACTCTTAGATCGAGTTCCAAACATCGAGATCCGTACACGAACGAAGGTTCATGACGTTGGGATTCGAGTTATGGAGCTCAAATGGTCTTGGGCGGGACAAGACGTGGTGATGACAGATGGAGCAGGACAGTGACTGAATGGTGGCCGAGAAGGGTAGGACGACCAGCAGCAAGATGGGTGGATGACATCGTAAAGGTCGTGGGCCGTCAGTGGGTGAGACTAGCGCAGGATCGTGGTGGATGGCACACACTTAGGGAGGTGTATACCCAACAGTGGGTGAAGTCAGGCTGTGGATGATGACGAGGCAGGTCTAGCGGAATCAAAGTTGAGCGATTTTACGTTTTGAATTTTATTGGTTAGTGAAATCATAAAGAAAACCTTGTTTTTAATTCATTTGACGAAGCTAAACTCTGTAAACGCACGCTTACAAATAAGACGGTCCAAGTCGTCACTGTCATTACAGGCTACCCTTTAAGGAAAACGGCGTTTCTTCCGCGATGCCTTTCCGAAACTAATAACAGCGAAATGTGGAGCCCCAAAACTCTGTCAGCATTTCGCGTTCCAATTTCGAATTTGAATTCCGAATTGAGCTCAGTCCGGTTTCCAGTTCCGGGAAAGAACCGTTACAGTTCTGGCGGGGTTGCCGATTTTTGATAACTGGATTTTTTCGGTTCGTTAAAACTAATAGGCTGGGAAAAATTGTTAATTAAAGATTTTTAATGAGTTTGTATTTTTGGTGATTAATTTAAGTGTGACCGATAGGTACACAGTCGGCGAATTGTCAGCTCAGACGCAGGAAGTTGCAGGTTCGATTCCCACCGCGGAATGTTTGCACAATCTACAGATTAATTTGGGTGTTGCTCTTTATAATATGGATTTACAAAGAATAAAATAGTTTAATAATTTCTTTGGTACACAAAAATCCTACTAATATTATAAACGCGAAAGTTTGTATGTATGGATATATGGATGTTTGTTACTCTTTCACGCCGGAACGGCTGAACCGATTGCGATGAAATTTGGTATGTACGTAGATTATAACCTGGATTAACACATAGGCTACTTTTTATTGGAAAACCACACGTGTGAAGCCACGGATTGGTCAGCTAGTTACCTAAAAACAATTAAGAAGAACAGTATTTGAATTGAAATTATTTAGATAGTTGGACTCATGTGTGAAGAAAAAAAACTAACATGTAAACATATAACTCCGATGACGACGACCGAGGATGACCTCCGTGGCGCAGTGGGCGAATAGCCGACTGAGACGCAGGAGGTAGCGGGTCCGATTCCCACCACGGAATACATCATTGACTAATAAAGTAGTGCCACTATATGCACAACCAAATAACTTGACCTACTGTTTAATTTAAATTACAAGTAACGGGGGTTCATGTAAATTAGTTATATTTTTTTGAGGTAGAAATTGCAGTTTTTCTAGATTTCAGACTTTTCCCTATATATCTATGTGTCACTAAAGCTACATATTCATGAATACCATATGGGGTCACTGGTGTACCCTGTGAATTTTGTCATAGTTCAGATTTTTTTATGACAAATAATTCAAAAACTCCAAGGATTAAACTAAAAATAAAAACGGGGTTGAAATGTTCTAATGAAGACCTATCATTAGACGTCCCATTTGACCTATAGCCCGGTCAAATTAGCCCAAAAAATAGGGGTACCCTTGCATGACAGAAGGTACCTATCTTACCTAACAAAAATATTAGTTGTCAACAGTTTTTATAATATTGATGAAGCTTTTGCAGATAAGGGAATGTTTAAATGTATTAAAAAATATTGAGTAGATATAATTCGTTTATTAATTAGGCTGAATACAATATTCGTGACATACTATTGGAAATACGATTTATTGATTTATTAATTTTAATTATTTTAATTTATAAAATCTGACAATGCTTTTACTGCAACCAATTAAGTAATTCATTTTGTATATAGGTACATAATATTGTTATTATGTTATGTAATCATTTGTTTCTTTTGATAATTTATATTTCTGTTGATGACTGTTGAATTTTTTCATTTTTTTCTCCAAAAACAAACCACCTCGTCCACCGAAAAGAAAGCAACCCTGCCGCCATTTCTGACTTTGACAGCCAGTCCTCTTTGACATTAATATATTTGGCTTGGGTATAGGCCGATTGGCGACAATGAATATTCTAAGCACATGCGAATATGTCTATGGATGAATAAATACAATACAATTAATTCACAACAAGCTGAAAATTAACAGGCACGTAAGGCATACCACTAATGAATTAAATATTTTTTGACATTTGACTTTGAGTTTGAATGAAATCCTGAAAAGTCCCCATTGATCCCGTGTGTGTAAAAACTTTTATTCAAGGCCAAACGGTTAGTTTCACGATAAAAATAGCCTATACTAAAATTGTAGATCAGGTAATTATTAACTAAAGTTGCCCTAATACTTTTTTCCTCTAAGATTTACCATATGAGAAAAAGCCATTCGAAATTTAGCTGGAGCTGTATTCTCCATAATATGCACGACTACGCTGTCGCTGAACATTCATCATCATCATATCAGCGGTCGGACGTCCACTGCTGGACAAAGGCCTCCCTCATTGATCTCCAGGAACTGCGGTTGGAAGCGGCCTGCATCCAACGCCGACCTGCGGTTCTTACCAAGTCGTCTGCCCATCTTGTAGGTCGTCCTACGCTGAGCTTGCCGGTCCGTGGCCTCCATTCGAGAACTTTCATGCCCCATCGGCCATCTGTTCTGCGCGCTATATGGCCTGCCCATTGCCACTTCAACGTGCTAATCCGTCGGGCTATGTCGCTGAACATTATTGGATGCGTAATATAGTAAAATTTTAAGTTTATACAATATACTTATATAATTAATAATTAAGTAAAGTAACATAAAGTAGGCCATCTTTACCATATTTTTATGAGAAAATACCTATATTACGTATTTCTTTTACTAGAGGGGTTTAATATTCAGTTTTTATGTAATTGAGCAGTCTTTCCCTTTAGTTATATTTAAAATTTGTGTTCCTAAGCCTCATGGTTACGGCACTACTACGAAAAATAGCAAACAGGTATAGATGACACAGTTTTGGCAACTTTACCTAGTACTATTTTCTCCTTGGATCCAGCTAGAACTAAGCAAATTAGGTAAAGATAGTATTCGTTGATGTGTTGCCAACATGACCTGTTAGTTAAATTACCGTTATTTTTCAAACAATGTACAAGATTTTGACAACTGTCTATATTACCAGCTTGAAAAAAGTTTTGGGATACCAGTTATTCTTTAGAAAACTACTAAAATAGTAATAAAAATTCTACCCTACTACCATTTTGTCAAATTTGTACGGACCCTCGGTGGGCGAGTCCGACTCGCACTTGTCCAGTTTTTTTATTTTGTATTTATTATCTTAACACTACGGCCATTGATACCAATTGTGTGTGTTATGTGCTTACTATTCGTGGAAATTATTGACTTTTCCAATCTCCCTATCCAATCAAGACTAAACGAATCCGCATATGAAAACTCAAAATACAAATTTAAGAAACAAATTAAATCATCTTCGGCAAGCATCTCCCATTTAATATTCCCCAGGGCCGTAATCCCTACCATTTTCGCCGTCTACCCTTTTCCTGGCCTACCTTACTGTACAAACTGCTGCATAATCTGCGTCCACAGTTCGCTATACAGGTTGTCCCGGGACCAGGTATGTTATCCCGAGAGGGGGGGGGGGGGGGGGATTCTCGACGCTTGCGAGAACAATTCGATGATTTTCATTGAATGATCACTTGGTAAAATCAAGTGATTTCGGTTATAATGCCCCGGAACTAGTATGTTACCCCAATGGGGGCTGATTTAAAGATATCTTGATTAACATTATATTTTGTACATAAAAAAAATCGTATAAATTTTAATTAATTAAGTAGGTATTAATTAAATTTTAAATTAATTAATAATTATTTGTATTATTTTAGGCATTTTTCTATATTGTATTGTGTTTTGACTACCTTGTATAGCATTTCACTGTTATTTATGGTTGATAAATAAATGAATTAAAATTTAAATTCAAACTAGTGTTCGAGAAATATATCCTGAAAAATATTTTTTTTTTGCATTTTAACAAATTAAATTGTTATTTTTTATGAAAAGTTGTTTCTTTTTCATGGTCGGCATCATCATCATCAAATAAAATACAAGTTCCAGGACACCCTGTATAATATGAAAAGGGGTTTAATTTAGGTACGGAGAGAGCTTTTCCTTTGTGTTAGGTACCTCTGCTCTATGCCCATTTTCCCTTGTCCGTTCACACAGACCGGCTCGGAGAGGAGAGTACATTTTTATTACGTTTAAAAAAGAGTTTTGGGTCATTGAAACAAGGTTGTTTTTGATTTCACTTCTACGGAACCCTAAAAGTTCCGTATCTCAAGAGGAAAAAACGGATATTATAAGATCACTTTGTTGTTCGTCTGTCTGTTTGTCAGGACCTTTTATCTCGGGAACGCGTGGAGATATCGAGTTGAAATTAAAACCATATACTCAGGTCTACAGTCCCTTGAAGGTGTGAAAAAAATCATACTTCTAAGTTGACGTCAAAAAAAGATACGGCCGTTTATGGCGCAAAAAACGTATATTTCGACACTCAAGGGAATCAATATTTATAGAGTACTTTCTGTAGACCTAGAACTATGAAATTTGGCAAGTTATATCGTCTCATACTACAAGTACAGGGAATAATATACTATAACTAACTTATTAAAAGTACGTAATCAATCATCGAGGTTAAGCAACGGTATTATTATTCCTATTAAGAGCTTGTAGTGTCCCACTGCAGGGCAAAGGCCTCCCTTCCTTCTCTCTAGTCTTCTCGATTTTGGGCTATTGTGGACCAATCCTGTAAATGGGCATCAATTTCGTCCCTCCTATCTTCGCAGCGGCCTGCCACGAGATCGTTTCCCGTTTAGAGGCGTCCACTCTGTGGTGGCTCATAATTGTATAGAACCCTCGGTGGGCGAGTCCGAGTCACACTTGTCCGGCTATTTAAATGGAGCCGACCTAACGTGCTCAGTGTAAAACAAATCAAACTTACGCGATAAAAATGTGCTCTCACCGAACCGGTCCGTGTGAACGGACCTTTAAAATACGCTTTGGTAGCGTAAGGGAAACTCTAGTTGAAACATTTCCGCTATTTGTGTTGTATTTTTGTTTTAAAAGGGGTGCGGGTAGAATTTGTGGAAGTTTTCGATTTTTTCTTAAATAGCTGCAGATCAACGAGAATCTTTAAGGTGGATAGATTAAACTAGTCTCCAGTAAAAACAAAAAAATATTATTCGTAATCTTCGACTATCAAAATAGTGCCGCGAAATGATAACCAATTTACTTGAGGTACAGTTTCATTCAAATTACAGGTAACGGGAGTTCATGTTAATTGGATGGTCTTTTTTGGGGTAGAAATTGCAGTTATTCTGGATTTCAGACTTGTGCCTATATTTGTGTCACTAAAGCTACACGCATACCAAATTTCAACACTGTGGGGTCACTGGTGTACCCTGTGAATTTTGTCAAAGTTCAGTTTTTGTTATGACTAATAACTTAAAAACTACAAGGTTCAAATTATAATCAAACTGGGTCGAAATGTACTCACAAATACCTTTTATTAGACGTGCCACTTGTCCGGATGGTCCCATTTTATTTTTTTACCCCTCTTGAACCCCAATATCTCAACAACCCCCCCACATTTTGAGCTCATTTAGTCACACCAAAATTGTGCCAACACTACCTACCTATATACCAAATTTCACGATGATCTCATAAACACTTCGAAAGTTATCCTCGGACAAACAAACATACAACGCCGATTCGCCCAAGTTGATTTAGAGATCTCGCTTCGCTTGATCAATAAATGCGAAACTCTGTTTGTTTGTTACCTTTTCACGACTAAACAGCGGAACGGATCGTAATTAAATTTGGCAAGGCAATATCCTATATCCGGGGAAAAGGACAAATGCCATCTTTTGTCTCAAAAAATAATCTTGAAGGGGGGGAAATAAGGGTTGAAAATTTGTATGGGCACTAGGGTTTCGTTCCCGGGTCCCGGGAATCGGGAAATCCCGGGGAAAATGTAATTCCCGGAACCGGGAAAAAAATTCTGATTTCCCGGGAAATTGAAATTATTATTCCCGGTTCCCGGGAACGAAAAAACCCCGGGAAATCCGAAACCCTAATGGGCACTCCATAACTCCTCAAATTAGGGCTCTGAAAAATTCATATTTATGCTTTTGGTAAAAAATAAAGAAATAAAATAAAAATAAATATATTTTATTTTAGACAACAATACAGCCCATATCATAAACCAAAACACACAGAAAATAAAATAACAACAAGAACAATTAAATATACAAGAATAAAATAATTACGTGTTTCAACTTTTTAGCAAAATCATCCCTAAAGGGGGCAAAGTAAGGGGTTAAAATAATGAGGTTAATCTTTTTTTTTATTTTTTTATGTTATTTGTGGGGAAACAGGCTTACGGCTCACCTAATGGTAAGCTGTCACCGTCGCCTATTGACATCGGCAATACCCGGGGTATTGTCGATGCGTTCCCTACACTGTAAAAACCTCTTTAAATCAAATCAAATATTTTATTTTGCAACACACATTATACAAAAATAACAACAAAAAATAAAACATCAATAAAAACAACATAAAAACTTAAAACTACGTACACAAATTGGTTGCAAAAAAGGTCTCAACTCAGCGTGTGCAGGACGTTAGAACCTGCGCTGGTCTTCCGTTGAGACCTTTAGGACCAAGAGAGACAAATAATTAAAAATAAATACATAGCGGACGCGATTTTAAAGTACATAAAAAATAACACTCAAAAACAAAAAAAAGTTTCAAACAGAAAAAGTTTTACAATAACAAGAAAAAATAAAAAAAGTCATATTAAATATATAAACTAGTTAAATATTTAAAAGTAGATTTAAAGTAAGAGATTAAAAGTATTAAATATGATCAAAACAATTCATAAAATCATAATTTAAATGTTAAAGGTAAATGTATATAGAGTTATATTGCACTTGTTATCTGTTAAGTTCCTGCTCCTTTTGCCAGTGTAATAAATATTTTTTTAGTTTTAATCTAAAACTGTGAATAGTATGCAGGTTCCTTATCGGCGGTGGAATGTTGTTCCAACATTTCGATGCAGCGTAGCGAAAACTGCCTCGAAAGGCTACTGTTCTATGTCGCTGTGTTGAAAGCTGCATCGAACATTGTCGGCGATCGCAGGATCTCCAGTTTGACGGTTCACTTATCTTACTGTAGAGATAACCAGGGGCATGGTGCTTCATAACACCAAAGAGGAGACATGCTAAATGAAGCTTACGTCTGTGTCTCATCTTCAATAATGAATGTGCATTCAGGAAAGGAGTAACATGTCCCCTTCTTGGAACGTCGAAGCAGACACCAGTACATTTCTTTACATTTTTCTTGAAGTGTGCCATGTCGTAGCCTAATGGGAAAACCTCAGATGGTAGCTCATTCAACATCTTGCAAGTATGGGGTAGAAAAGATCGCGTGAAGCGTGTGGTGCTTGATACCAAATTGTCGATAATATGTGGATGAGTTTTATTACGCTGTCGAGAAGTGCGGTGGTGAAATCTCGACGACGGGATGAGATCAAATAGCTCCTTAGAACATTCCCCATTATACAGGCGGTAGAATACACTGAGCGATCCGATGTCACGGCGTTCCAGCCTGTCGGCGAGTTTGGGATCACCGATGATTCTAATGGCTCTTCTCTGAAGGGAGTCAAAACGAAGGAATTGGTACTTTGGAGCTCCGTGCCAAAGATGGGAACAGTATTCTACGTGCGAAGCCGCGGGCGGGATAGCTACTCGTAGTTTATTTATAAAACATGCTGTGCAAGGTGAGCTTTAAATCGAGTGGGTCAGAGCCTCAGAGGGGGTGCTTGTTAAAACTGATGCATAAAATGTCATTTTCCGTCAACGAAGTTTCCCCTTACCTTGAGTGTAATATAAAAATAATTCACTGAATAAAATATTGTTTTTGCCCACAAATACAAGACATAACAGCCATAACTCGTGGTAGACCGTTATTAAAATCTGTCCACGCCACTGTACTTCCAATTATATACCGTCGGCCGAGGCGTCACTTGGTAGTAATGGCGGCCGTTCCCGCCTTTTTCGCTGTCAAAGCGCTTTTTTCGCGGGAAAATCTGTGCAAAATTCGAGCAGTTTCTGCGTTCGCAACTAAATCTTTTGTTAAGTTTGCCTTCAGGATTTTTCAGTTTGGGTCGGGGCTATGAAAATTGTGATAACTTCGACTCCTTACTTATGTTAGAGACCATATTTTTTTGACTTAAACTCCGCAATTCTCCTTAAAATTTAAAAATTACTTAAAGTATCGTCTTATGTGTCTTAGTGTCTTATGCTTTGGTATCTATAAATAAATATTGCTGGACATTTGACACAGCGCTATCTAGCCCCAAACTAAGCAGAGCTTGTACTATGGGAACCAGATAACTGATAGAATACTTATATACTTTTTTTGTAAATACATACTTATAATATATTATTATATAAAAACAACCAGACCCGGAACAAATCTCTGTAGATCATGCAAACATTTGTTCCGCGGTAGGGAATCGCACCCACTACCTCCTTCGTCTCTGCCGGCTGTTCACCCACTGCGCCACGGAGGTCGTCAATCTACGTGCCAATCCCGGTCATAATCTATCTGTATACCAAATTTAATCGAAATCGCTCTAGCCGTTTAGTCTTGAAAAAGTGGTGTGAAAAAGTCTTGACAAGAGCTACTTTGGAATTTATATTATGGACTATAAAAACACCTAAGAGTTCGGAAAAACTTACAATCACACAGATAGTCCTAATTCTAGAGTGGGGGAAATAAGATCTGCACTAACCGCATAGGGGTTATTACTCATTACCCCCTTTCTAAGCTGAACCCAGCCAACCCAAATCCTTAAGGCGAATATAGTAGCTGATTGGTCTTATTTGGAGGCTTTCTTCTCAGGGAGGAATCAGTTTTATGTGCACAAAAAAATATATGTCATTCATTGACCTTTTATCTGCAAAGAATGAGTAAAAAAATAACAAAATGTAGCTGTTTTCGACTTTCAATTTGATTCAAACTCTAAACGGCGTAACGTTTTGTAATTTTTCTTTCACCTAAATTTGGGCAAAGACTATACCTTCAAGTTGAACAAATGATTCTGTGCTGCGACGGTCTTTCACGTGGCAATTAATTATTTTCAATTTTTCCGAATAATTAGTCCTATTCGCTTAGGTCATCATCGGCTACGGTTAGCGCCTTAACAAGCCATCCTTAGTCAGCGCCATCTCTCTAAACAATCGGAGCTATGTTTGTTTTTAATTTGCTTCTGAAAACCTCTCATTCTAAGGCCCTTAAAAGGGTTATGTTAAAGTTTTACTTTCTGTCAATTCAGGTCCGGAAATACCGATGTCCTTTATAAATTCACAGAATAGTCGTCTCAGTGTCGCAAAATAGAGCGTTAGTAAGACCAATTTGTCCTAATTTCCTGTTAAACACATTCAACGTTGCATTCATCTGTTATATAGGATACACCACGGTCAGTCATGTTAGTTCCGGTTGTGTAATATGTGATGTATCAAATCAATGTTTGTATTCATTAAAATCACAAGGATCACTGAAAAGTCAATTTTACTGCCTCTTCCTTCGCGACCAAGCCAGAAAAGAAATTCAAATTGTATTGATTGCGTCATATGGGTAATAACAAGGTGTAGGTACAGTGTTTGTGTAGTACCTACAGCCATATTCAGCGTTTAGCGCATGCAATGTTAAAGCTTTACATATTCATATTATTATTACAGTTTTGCATCTAAGCACAATGTCAGAGTTATTTATTTATAATAATTACAATTATTTCTAGAAACTCTTACCTCATATAAAATTTAAAACAATAAAAAAGTATTAATAATATTTTCTTTTTTTTTGTCAACCTATATTTTCCTACTGCCGGGCAAAGGTCTCTCCATCTATCTCTGTCCTGTGCGACACTCCACCACTCCCGCTCGAAGGCAACAAGATCGTCATTTAGAGATTGAATCAAATTGAAAGTCGAAAACAGCCACATTTTTTTATTTTTTTTCTCATAATAAATAAACAGGTAGAACTTTTTTGTATGTTCACTTTGCAGATAAAAGGTCAATGCATGACATATATTTTTTTTGAGCACATAAAACTGATTCCTCCCTGATAAGAAAGCCTCCAAATGAGACCAATCAGCTACTATATTCGCCTTAAAATAACATTCTGTTTGTATTACTCGTAACTCGTAATAAATCAACTTGGGCAAATCGGCGCTGTATGTATGTATGTATGTTTGTCCGAGGATAACTTTCGTAACGTTGATCCGATCATTGTGAAATTTAATGCATAGGTAGGTAGTGATGGCACCATTTCGGTGTGACTAAATGAGCTAATATTGGGGGGTTGTCGAGATATTGGGGTTCAAGAGGGGTAAAAAAAATCAAAATGAGGCTAAGGTCAAGTGTGACGTCAAATGAAAGGTATTCATTAGTACATTTAGACTCCCTTTTTATTTTTCGTAAATTCTTTATAGTTTTTGAGTTATTAGCCGTGTTAAAAACTAAACTTTGACAAAATTCACAGGGTACACCAGTGACCCCACATTGCTGAAGTTAGGTGTGCGTGTAGCTTTAGTAACATAAATATAGGCAAAAGTCTGAAATCCAAAATAACTGCAATTTGTACCCTAAAAAAGAGGAACCAATTCACATGAACTACCGTTACCTGTAATTTGAATAAAACTGTGGATCAAGTTATTTGGATGATTTCGTGGCTCTATTTTATTATTCAAAGATTAAGGCCGGCTTGCACAACGATCCCTAAACGTATTTAGCGACTAAACATGTTTAAATTTTACGTATTTGTATGATTTGACAACTCCTTAACTCATAATAGGTTGGGGAAAAAGTCTTTTCGCATTATAGTATGTATGAACTTGTAATAAAATCTCTTTGGCTATACTATTTGTATCTGGCTAGTTTTGATATCATTCAAAGTTTAAATTGTAAAGAAGATAATTACAAATAATTTAAATTAGGAAAATGTGTGATTTTTATTTGTTTTTCGTACTGTAAAGATGAGTGAATCTAATGAAGAAATTCGATACATTTTAAAATATTACTACAAAAAGGTAAAAATGCAACGCAAGCCGCGAAAAAAATTTGCTATATTTATGGACCTAGTGCAGTGTCTGTGAGAGTAGCACAAATTTGGTTTAAGCGTTTTCAGTCCGGAAATTTTGATGTCAAAGATGCACGTCGCTCTGGTCTCCCTATTACGGATAAAATTGATGCCATTTTTGAAAAAGTGGAGCAATATCGGCATATCAGTAGTTACGACGTAGCTGAAGAACTGGGAATTGACCACAAAACAGTTTTGGCGTATTTGAAAAAATCTGGGTACACAAAAAAGCTCGATATTTGGGTACCCCACGAGCTCACTGAAAGAGACCTTATGAACCGTGTATTCATTTGTAATTCTTTATTACGACGTAATGAAACCGAACCATTTTTGAAGAAGCTGATAACTGGTGATGAAATGTGGATCACGTACGACAAGAACGTGCGAAAAAGGTCGTGATCAAAGGCCGGTCAGGCTTCACAGACTGTGGTGAAACCCGGGTTAACTCGCAACAAGGTGATGCTGTGTGTGTGGTGGGATTGGAAGGGCATTATTCATTATGAGCTGTTTACCACTAAGCAGGACCATCGATTATGAACTCTACTGCGAACAACTGATGAGATTAAAGCAAGAAGTTTAGAGAAAGCGGCCGGAATTAATCAACAGAAGGGGTGTGGTTTTTCATCATTATAACGCTAGACCTCATACATCTTTAGCCACTCAGCAAAAATTAAGAGAGTTTGGCTGGGAGGTGTTATTGCATCCGCCGTATAGTCCTGACCTTGCACCTTCAGATTTCCACCTGTTGCGGTCTCTTCAGAATTCTTTAGGCAGTGTCAGGTTAACATCACGAGAGGACTGCCAAAACTACTTGTCGCGGTATTTTGATCAGAAGCCCCAAAATTTCTATAGCAAGGAGATCATGTCCCTACCTACAAGATGGCTAAAAGTTACCGAACAAAATGGTATCTACATACTTTAGTTAAATGTAAATAAACTATATTTAAAAATGTTATGAATTTTCTTAAAAAATGCGAAGAAACTTTTTCCCCAACCTAATATTTAGCCACTAAATGTGTAATTTATTTTGTCACGTAAAAACAAACACTATTAAACTTATGTTGTGCTATTGCATAATGCTTGCCATCTAACCACAGATACTACTGTATTGGTGATGTCTCGAGATATCTTTTGTTGTCCCTTTCTAACCCAAAACCCGCAGCCATTTCCGAAAGAAATATCAAATCGGCCTTTATTTTTGGATGTCGATTGCAAGAGTAGGCAGTAAGTTTTATATCGAATTAGAAAAAATCTGATTTTGTTTAAAATTTGATAATAAAAATAGTAGTTTTTTTTCGAGAAGTCTCTTTAGGTTTTGAGAAAACGTCACTTGAATATCGTCAGTATATTATCAAACACTTTCTATACATTTGAAATCATTGGCCCTCAATCGATCTAGCTACTCCCACTTTACACCCAGTTCCACCTTATAATTTAAAAATCCCGGAATACCGGAGGCATGTCCATATTAAGATATGAGTTTGAGATCATTAACCCCAAATCAATCTACCTACTCCGATTACTGATTATAACACTGGAAGCTCGATAAAAACGCACGGTGCATGTAGAACTTTCTGTACGAAATGAGTTCATTACTCATTGGCATTGAATACAACAATGACTTGCAATTTTCACATATATTCACACACGCAATAGGTAATCTCCTACTCTATTCATTGACGATATTATTACCTACCAACAGCTTGTAACAAAAACATGTTATATATTCTTATTGTATTAATATTGTATGTACTTTATTATTTATGACTGAACGAAGCGAGATCTCCAATTTAACTTGGACGAATCAGCATTGTATGTTGTATGTTTGTTTGTCCGAGGATAACTTTCGAAGCGTTGATCCGATCATCGTGAAATTTGGTGTGGCAGGCAGTGATGGCACAATCTTGGTGTAACTGAGGTAAAAATGTTGGGGGGTTGTTGAGATATTGGCGTTCAAAAGGTGGCATGTCAAATAAAATGTATTTGTGAGTTCAATTCGACCCCGTTTTTTTTAGTTTAAACCTAGTAGTTTTTAAGTTATTACCCATAATAAAAACTGAACTTTGAAGAAATTCACAGGGTACACCAGTGACCCCACAGTGCTGAAATTTGGTATGCGTGTAGCTTTAGTAACGCAAATAAAGGCAAAAGTCTGAAATCCAGAATAACTGCAATTTCTACCCCCAAAAAAGAATATGCAATTACATGAACTCCCGTTACCTGTAATTTGAATGACACTGTAGGTCAAATTAAGTGGTTATTCATTTAGTGGCAATATTTTGATAGTCAAAGATTACAAATAATATTTTTTAGTTTTTATTTTATTTATTAATCCACAAAACAGATTACAATCCACTTAGCACTAATTAAACCAAACATACAATAATTTTAGATCTAGATGGGAGACTCGCGAGATCGCAGTTCGGGGCGAACCACTAGTATTTTTTGTAAAAACTGAACTTTGAAACTCACAGGGTACACCAGTGTCCCCACAGTGCTGAAATTTAGTATTCGTTTAGCTTTAGTGACAAAAATACGAAGAAAAGTCTGAAATCCAGAATAACCTGTAACATCAAATTACAGGTAATTTAATATAATAAATACATTAAATTACCTGTAAAATGAATGAAACTGTAGGTCAAGCTGATTTGGTTATGCATTTCGTGGCACTATTTTGATAGTCAAAGATTACAAATAGTATCTGTTTTATTTTATAGGAGACTCGCGAGATCTCAGTTCGGGGCGGCCCACAAGTTTAGAAGCTTTGAAAATCTTGCAAATCGATTTTGTCACTTATCCAACTAATCTGATTAGGTCGATAGAGCATCGTACATTTTTGTAAGGAAATTGGGGTATCAGCGATCGCCATTTTCAAATGTTAAAATATATCTAATCCTAGATCTTATTAAACATGTTAGTAGACAAGTTCATCTGCTAATATAACAATTCTACTGATCGAGGTGGTTTAAAATTTAAATACATTGAATCATTAAATGCAAAACCTTGTCAACGTCTCTACCTCATTTATTTAGTACACACTTATTCCAACAACAAAACTAGCATTAATGCTAATGGCTCGCCCTGAACTTAGATCTCGCGAGTATCACAAAAAACAAAAAAAAAAATATTATTAGTAATCATTGACTATCAACGCTTCGAAAGATATCCTCGGACAAACATCGGACGCCGATTTGCCTAAGTTGATTTGCCTAAGTTGATTTGCCTAAGTTGATTTGGAGATCACGCTTCGCTGTATCAAAAAACAGTGAATTAAAATGTAATCGTTTTCGAGCGTGTGTAAAATCTTATGACATTCCCATACTCTCATTTTGGATTCATAGAAAGTACTTTCAAAAACTAGCGCGACTTGTTTCATTGCTTTGCTCTGATATAAGCTCCAAAAACATGTTTGCCAACCTTTCATCACGTTAATGAGCCAAGAGCTCTCTTGACGTGGTGATAATTAATAAGGAACGCAGTAATTTTACGGTTTGGCTCAAGCTGTAAAGGAGAGCGCGTTGAGTTACGCTAGCCGAACACATCACCGATTTGGGCTAGCCTTGCACAAGCCTAGAATGTTCTTTTTACTTAGAAAACTTTCGTGATTAATTTAAATCTTATCTATAATATATAGAAATGAATCGCAAAATGTGTTGGTAAGCGCATGACTCAACAATGCCTGGATCAATTTGGCCAATTCTTTTTTGTTGTATTTCTTATTGCCAGGAGAAGGTTCTTATGAAAGAAAAAATTAAGAAAATTGCGCGCAAAATTAGAAAATTTAAGAATACTTAACCACCATATAAAATTATTTATAATCTAATCTTAGCGCTTTTATAATGTAACCTTATGACGTTTGACATAGAATTGACAGAATGCGTGCTGCAAATATCGTCAAAGAGGATGTAAAAAAAAATGAATGTCGTTTGAAACAGATGCTTCGATCGGAGTTGTCCCGAGATATATTGTCTATATATATAAAAATTAATTGCTGTTCGTTAGTCTCGCTAAAACTCGAGAACGGGTGGAGCGATTTGGCTAATTTGGGTATTGAATTATTTGTGGAAGTCATTCATTTTCTCATACATAATGATGGCCGGGGACAACAATTGACAATTCTACCAGGGTGACTTATATTGACAGCCCGCGTTATACCTATGCATGTCAAGCCGATACGAAGTTCGGCGGGACCACTAGTCATTATTATAAATACGGGATTTATCACGTACCGTCTTATCGGTGTTTCGACCGACAATGTTTCGGTTCAATTCGTGAACCTTCATGAGGGTGAGTGCGATCCGCTCCGAATAACGAGGCAAAATGATAGTGCGAGGCGAGACGTTATTCGGAGCGGATCGTACTCACCCTGATGAAGGTTCACGAATTGAACCGAAACATTGTCGGTCAAAACACCGATAAGACGGTACGTGATAAATCCCGTATTTATAATAATACTAGAATGTTCTATTCAACATTTAACAAATTGTTCCCACTGAACGTTTACTGCCTGGTACCTTTGGTTTCGATACCTTGGGTTATTGATCCAAAACGATGGCGACATACACCGGGACGTTCAAAATAGAATAAATGCTGGATGGATGCAATGGCGACAGGTTACAGGAACATCGTTCGATCCTCGATCTGATCCCGCCATCTCGAAGGACAAGCAGGCGCACGGCTCAGTGCCATCCGTACCTAGTTGATATACCACACATTCGCACACACCGTTTTGGTTCTACGTTCTCGATGCGTAGGTACACCTAAGGTATGGAACACTTTACCGTCGTCCGTGTTTCCTAAAGAGTACAATCCGGGCCTCTTTAAGGTACTTAACAGTGAATAGGGTTCTTCTAGATCTTCGTGCTTCATCTTAGACCACATCATCACTTACCATCAGGTGAGATAGTGGTCAAACAAAGTTCTATCCAGTTGAAAAAAAAATCCTCGAATTCCCTTTAAACTTAAAGGGAAAATTTACAAGACGATTATAAGACCTGTCATAATGTATAGTTCTGTGTGTTGGACCACGAAAGGGACGGATGAGAGAAGAGTGTGCACGCCGAGGAAATGCGAATGTTGAGATGGATGTGTGGGGTAACGACACGTGGGTAACGAGAATGGATAAGATAAGCAATGAAGCATAGAAAAATTGAAGAGTAAGAGGCTAGCGTGGTATGAGCATGTCATGCGGAAGGTAGAAAATCATGTGACTAAAAGAGTTTTAGATATAAGGGTGGATGGTTATAGAAGTAGAGGAAGGCCGAAGAAGAGATGGATGGACTGTGTGAAGAATGATATCGGTAGGAAGAAAGTGACAACAGAGATGACGGCTGATAGATAGATGTGGAGGAGGAATACATGTTGTGCCGATTTGCGGAATGTGGGAAAAGGCAGGAAGAAGAAGAGACGCTTGTGCAAGACTTGCGCAAATAAATCGATCGTGTATGGACTCCATTAAAGGTGCCATTTGACTACGTATAGTCAGGAATACCTTACGGGCAGTTATGATATGACTTATGAGTCATCAATAGACTGCAGCAGTTTGCCCAATGTATTTATAATAACATACCTACTCATTAACCTTAATAGTATTCTTATATGATACTTTTAAATCGATTTCCAAAAAAGGATGAGGTTCTCAATTCCTTGTTTGTTTATGTATGTTTAGCGATAATTCTTCACTACGTCCGATATCAATGATTATTTTTTTGTTAGAAAGGGGGTTACTCAGACATGGTTCCATATAAATTTGGGCAAGATCTAATAATGTGATCCATGAGATCATCATCGACAGTTTTCCTAGTGGAACAAAAGGTGCGACGTTGAAATCGTATGACTTGGCCCTCAATTAGGATCTTGTTCGTTCAGACCACACGCGGGATCCATTATGACCGTTTAACAAGTGAAAATCAAACTCGTGGAAGTCTTAAAATGCTTGGAACTGTGTTAATTGCGCTGAACAATGTTTTATTTGCTTTCCACATACTATTAAACTGGTTTATTGTTTTATTTTTTGCTTTTGCGGCTTTAGTTTCGCTGTGGCCACGAGGCCTATTGGGATCGCCACTTGTGTTTATGTCGAACTTCAAGGGGTTCACCACTAAGCCTACAGCTGTTAGAAACTGTAGGTAATTCTTAGGGGTGATAACTGTTTTAAAGAATGTGTTTGAAAATACACGGTGATTTCTTTGATCAATTGGCCAGACCTGCCGCAAGTAAAATTTGATGGTATCGCTATAGTTCTCAGTGAGGTCAAAAATCTAGGAGTACTAACGGATAGACATCTTTCGTGGAGTGTAAACGTCACGATAATAAATAAAATAAATAAAAATAAAAAAGCCTGTTTATTCCATAACTTAGGTATCTACTAATTTAAATACATGCAATTTCAATTCAAGATGTTAAAATTATACAATTCATAAGACGTTTATTTTTCTCTCACAAAAGTGTTCTTAAAGATAATACAATATAGAATTAAAAGTAAAAATAAAATAAATAATTGATTTCTGATTGATTTGATTAAAATTAAGATTAAAATAATAAATTCAGTTAAATTAAATTAAATTAAATTATTAAAATTATTATAAAATTATATATTGATTGCTTGTAAGTATTTTTGTTATTATTATTTTTCAGTTAGGACCCCTCTCGAGTAAAGGCCTCCTCCAGTCATTTCCAGTGGTCTCGGTCGAGTGCTACTTTAGTCCAGTTTTCTGTTTTTATATATTTCTTTAATTTGTCGGTTCATCTAGCTAGTGGCCACGATACGATACCAGGGTGTACATTGCCACTAATCAAGTCCAATGTCTTCAAGTCCAGAGTAGGTTTTTTTCTAGGCAAGCGTGATCCGTCTTCGATCACACCATTACTTACCATCAGGCGAGGTAGTGGTCAAGCGCTTGGCTATCATTAATAAAAAATAAAACCGGCCAAGTGCGAGTCGGACTCGCGCACGAAGGATTCCGTACCATTATCTATAAATAATCTATAAAAACGGCAACAAAATCACGTTTGTTGTACGGGAGTCCCCTTAAACATTTGTTTTATATTAATTTAATTATTTAATTTTATAGTGCATATATAACTAAATATTCTGTGAATATTTAAAGTGTCTACCTGTTGTCGTATCAATATCGAGCTAAAACGAGCAAAAAAATCACGTTTGTTGTATGGGAGGGATTAAATATTTATTTTATTCTGTTTTTAGTATTTGTTGTTATAGCGGCAACAGACTTGGTACTGGTGGTAAGGCTTTTGTGAACGAGCTCGAGGAAGTGGGCACCATCGCCTTACCTTTATCGGCCGCCAAATAGCAGTACTTGTGCTGCTGTGTTCCGGTTAGATGGTAATGGTATGTTCCTGTAATTACTGGCACATAGGCATAACAGCTAAGTCCTATAGTATGACAACGTATCCACATAGAGATCAAGACAACATAATACCTTGTGTTGAATTCTATGTGGATATCCATGGGCTGCAGTAGCCACTTAACATCTGGTGGACTGCATGCTCGTTTGCCATATAACTTGTATAAAAAAAACAGAAATACATCATCTGTGAAAATTTCAACTGTGTAACTATCACAGTTCATGAGATGCCAGGTGACAGACGGACAGACAGACAGTGGAGCCGCAGTAATAGGGTGCCGTTTTACCATTTGGGAAAACTATACAAAAGTATGCTATGCTGTTGTAAAACTGTGTTGGACAAGGCAATAAATTAACAACAAGCGTTCAGACTTCCACAATGAGCCTCAATGCTCAATTGAGTGGCCATTTAATACGCATGCTTCTTCAATTGATGGTGTTCGTTGACATTCGTCCGCGATGTATCCACGGTGGTACACCCATCCCGTGTACTTGTTAAAACTCAATAAATGCAATTTGACTCATAGACATTCGTTCGATCACAGTGTTAAGTTTTTGGTATCAAAAATTGACGAAATGGTCACATCTTGAATTTTTGACACTACGTTTCCATCCCGTATATATTTGTTAGTGAAAAACTAGCTTCGTAAAAGATAATTTTGATATTTGAACCACCTGTTTCCGCTAAAATAGCAAACACAACCTTTTAAACAACAAGAATATTATTAAAATTTGTTCATACGTTCCGGGAACGATGCCGCGGACAAACAGACAGCTAGTTCCACCCCTCTTGATTGTAAAGATTGTAAATTTGGATCTTATTCGAAATTTCATTGGCATCTGGAAGCTATCGTTGAAAAATATCGAAAAATATTCTTTTATAAATTTTCACGATGAGGGATCTGCATCAGGGTTCGACCTTTTGCAAATTTATGAAAATATCCGTTAAATAATAGAAGAGAAGCGTATTAAGAAACAAATTCTTGTTTCGGAGGGCGTAGAAGGGTACATTTTGAGATAGTGATGGGATATATCGATAAACTTATTGATGGGAGTTTATGATAAGGACTACGTTTACTTAGTTACAAGAGAAGACTTAGTTTACTTATCGATTTCAAGAAGTTTTGTTTCTAGCTAGATTACTAATAGTTTTGTCCAATTTTATTTTATATTTTTTTTATTTGGGAAACAAACAGTACTCTCATACAGTAACATAGGTCATAACAGTCTAAAATCACACTAATATTATGTATAAATGTAAAAGTTTGGATGTTTCTTTGCGCGTCGTGATCGGTCGTCTCAGTGCGTAGATACGGTTAGTGTAGTGTGCCGTAATATGAACGAGGACATTTCTAATTCTGAAGACCAAGTGAGGGTAGTTGCTGCAGCTACCCACACTTCTCGACGGTAGCTTCAACTACTTCCAGTCCATCCGTGACCACAGTTGTTGTATGTCACACAGCCGAAACGTCGGGATAACAAATAAAAAAAGTACATACGAGATAAATACCCGTTTTTTTCAGTAATTATGTTTGTTTGTTTTTTACTCAATCACGTCGTAATAGTTGAACCGATTTCGATGAAATTTTGTGCGTTGATGGATTATAATCTGGATTAACACATAGGCTACTTTTGTTGATAAACAACGCGTGCGAAGCCGCTGGCGGAAGCTAGATACATAAACCAGCAAAGATTCCGCAATTAAATAATAAAAAAAATATAAAAAGAACAGAAGAACGTTTCTAAGGTCAATTTAAAACAATTAAAAAAAAGAAAACACAAGAAATAATATCAACAATAAGAAAACTTTGCTGTTTGTATTTAATGGTGTGCAATAAAGAAATTATCTATCTATTTCAAGATTGCTTCTCCCTCCTCTCCCCCACGTGAGATTGAGCGAGATTCAGCGAAACCCCCTCCCCTGACCACCTCACGTAATTAACGGCCACATTCAATATTATTGGGTTGATTTTTGTTATGCTCCTGTGTGTACAGTAGAATAAATCCATTCCCAGCGTCCTTACATCACCCGTCCGTATTTGCAAAGTCCTCTTTCTATTTTCCTCCGCATTTATGCAAAATCAAACGAAATCAATAATTCAATTCGCCAACTCGATTGCTTCATACGCCTAATGAGTTAAACGCAACGCGTTGCAAAGCAATTCATACAATTACTCTAGATTCTTCAGCGTTTTAATTATTTGTAAACGTATGTACGTCGGTACAGCCAGCCCACAATTTAAGTTTATTTCATAGTCAATCACACTAATATTAGTGGTTCACCCCGAACTGAGATCTCGCGAGTCTCCGATTAAAACAGAAAAAATATTATTTGTAATCTTTGACTATCAAAATAGTGCCACGAAATTGATCGACCGCTGGCTCTGATCTGTGCTACCGTAGTACATTTTGGTCCTTCGAGCGGGATCTGTGACTTTATAGATCCACAGTCAGTATTTTTGCGCGAAGCCCTTCCCACCTGGGCATCTAAGTGTACTACGGTAGCACAGATCAGAGCCAGCGAGCGAGGTCGCGTTGATGGAAACAACTGGATGCATATGTAACACTCGTTTATTGTTTCCATCAACGCAAAATCGCTCGTTGGCTCTGATCTGTGCTATCGTAGTACATTTTGGTCCTTCGAGCCGGATCTGTGACTTAATAGATCCAGTCAGTATTTTTGCGCGAAGCCTGGGCATCAAACTTTGATGCCCAGGTGGGAAGGGCTAATCCCACTTTGATGATCAAAGTGTACTACGGTAGCACAGATCAGAGCCAGCGAGCGAGGTCGCGTTGATGGAAACAACTGGATGCATATAAGACTCGTTTATTGTTTAAAAAAAATACATAAAATCATAGAAGATAGTAACCCGGCGCTGCGCGTTTTCGTCAGCGCGATTCAGGATTGTGCCATTTTTGCTAGCGACATCTACAGTTCTGTTTAGGTACACTATTCTGTTCATTAATACGTTAAACATCGTCGATATTTAACTGGATGTTATTTGAAACATGCGATACCAGCCCACCCCTAGCGAGGGCTCCGACATTTCCATGTAGGTCGCATAAAAATAACATTTTCGCGCGCCGTGGAAGCACAGCTGTTCAAATATTGAGTTGCTGCATCCTACGATACGGAGATTGGTTCGCCAATTCTGTCTTTTGTTTCCACTTTTTCTACATTTTGTAAAACGTCGTCAGAAGTTAGAAATTGGTTTAGAAATGGGGTGATACCATCATTACGCCTTACTATGACATTATGTCGAAGCCAAACAAGTGAGTTTAATGTTTTTAAAGAGTACTAGTTAACCCGCCGAACTTCGTACCGCCTTGATATGTATATAACGCGGGCTGTCAGTATGCGTCACCCGCGTAGAATTGTCAATTGTTGTCCCCGGCTATCATTAATAACCCGATTTTTATATATATATATTTACAACCATACTTAACCATAGACAAAATTACGTTTAGCTATCATTTGCGTTTTTTTATTCCATGTCAGATGCTTTTTTGTTATACCTTCCACGTTTTATACTTAGTTCTTTTTGACGTTTTATGTCACGTCACACGGGAACGCGGTCGAACGGGATAAAAAAATATACTATGTCCGACTCCTGGTTCTAAGCTACTTCCCCACCAATTTTCAGTCAAATCGGTTCAGCCGTTCTTGAGTTATAAATAGTGTAACTAACACGACTATCTTATATGTATATAGATTAGAGCTCCTTGTGAAAGGGCTCGCCCGGGTAAGTACATACAGCCACACATCAAGCTATACTTTCCAGTATAAGCTGACCTCTCATTCTACGAAAAGTCTACACAATGCGAGGTCAGCTTATATTGGAAATGTATAGCTTGATGTGTAGCCGTGTGTACTACTATTACCATACCCATTTCTATCGCCAAGCAGCATTGCTGTGTTTCGGATTGAGGGGTATGGTTACCGGTGAAATTACAGGCACATGAGGCATTACACCTGTATGCCTCAAGTTGAAGGACGCGGGGCAGTATACCGTAGAGCAAGTTTCTAAGGTGCGTGACCTGCGAGGCAGTACTTTGTGGGCCATATTTCATGCTGGACCATGTGCAAGTCGGATAAAAAAATATATATTAAGAATGTAGAATGTACTACCTACCACTCAATCTACACTACACAAAGGTTAGCTGGAAGAAAATGCTAAAATAAAGAAAAAGAATTACCTAAGTTCGCCTATCTAATATGGCCTATATAATATATCTGGGTATAGGCCTCCCCAAGTTTCTGCCATCCGCCACGATCCTGCGCTAGTCTCACCCACTGACGGCCCGCGACCTTTACGATATCGTCCACCCATCTCGCTGCTGGTCGTCCTACCCTTCTATACCCGCTCCTCGGCTACCTTTCAGTCACTGTCCTGCTCCATCTGTCATGTCCACGTCTAGCCAAATGACCCGCCCAAGATCATTTGAGCTCCATAACTTGAATCCCAACATCATGAACCTTCGTTCGTCTACAAATCTCGACGTTTGGAACTATTAGTGTGATAGAAAACGAAATAATATTTAAAACATATACCTAACTAGTGGGACTGGGCATTTCGGAGGAGTTATGAGCAAAATCCACCACCGAGTGGATTCCAAAAGACAGAAAACGACCACGCGGCAGACCACGACACCAATGGAAAGATGAACGTATCGACTCGTACATGGAAGACTGGACGACACACGCGCATGATAGAGTGGAGTGGAAGGAAGGGAGGCTTTTGCCCTGCAGTGAGACAGTACAGGCTCCAAATAATATTTAAAACATATACCCAACTAGTAGTCAAGTGATAATACAATTGGCGATCTTATCGCTAAAATCGATCTCTTCCAGACAACCCTTGGACTGGATTTCACGTGAACGTTGAATAATAATTTAATTAGTGTTATTATGATTTTTCTATCTATGTAAATTGCCATCTAAGGATCATTTCAAAACGTCTTGCTAATTGAGTCGCGATAAGCGTTTGTAAATTACCTAGTAGGGATTCGATTGCGTTTGTAAATTCGGTCAACAGAGTTCGTTACGCGTAGGGCTTGCAATTCGGATATCCTAATATCCGTATTATTCGGATATCCGTGTGATTTTACTATCCGGATAGTGACGATCAATATATTCGGATAATTCGAATAAAACGAATAGTAAAATTCATCAAAAATCACGAAATTAACTACATCAAAATCATAATTTCATAATTATGTGCAGTAAGTGTACATGTATCTAAAAAGTAATCTGAATTTAAAACACTTTATTATCCTTTATTTTTAATATTTGTCGCATTATAAAACATTCAGAAAATCGCCACTGACAAGTTGCTTACTTATTGCTTTAGTTTTGTGTCAGAAAACGTGATCTAAAGTATACCTATCGAGTTTCCTTATTGTCAAAAGTGATTTATATTTTAATGGTGAATGTTGGAATAACTTAAACATTGTTTATAGCTACTTTAATAATAATTATTTTAGTTTTTAACGCTTTTCCCAAAATTATTCGAATTATCCGTAATATCCGGATATCCGAATAGTAAAGTTCACTACTAACCGAATTATTCGGATACCAAAATCGTACGGATAATGCAAGCCCTAGTTACGCGGCGGCGAAACTGGGGGATTAGTTAATTTCATTTGTCTAGCTGAATTGCCGGTTAATGTTACCTATGTGCAAGAAGGCAAAGTAGGAAGGTAAAGACAGTTGATTAATAATTTTTTTAATTAAAATTGACTTTTCCAAGTCGATTAACAGGAGAATTCAGGAGGGTATGGTTGTTTCTCTATATATTTGATCGGGAGAAGCGAGACATGTTCGTTTGCCCGAGGATAACTTTCAAAGCGTTGATCCGATCATCGTGAAATTTGGTATATAGGTAGGTAGTTATGGCACAATTTTGGTCCGACTAAATGAGCTAAAAATGTAAGGGGGGTTGTTGAGTTATTGGGGTTCAAGTGGGGTAAAAAAAAATGAAAATGAGATTATTTGGTCAAGTGAGACGTCAAATGAATGGTCTTCATTAGTACATTTAGACTAGGTTTTTGTTTTTAGTAAGTTCCTTATAGATTTTGTGTTATTAGCCATAATAAATACTGAAATTTGTCAAAATTCACAGGGCACACCAGTGACTCCACAGTGCTGTAATTTGGTATGCGTGAAGCTTAACACAAATATAGGCAAAAGTCTGAAATCCAAAATGTAACTAAATACATGAAATCCCGTTACCTGTAATTTGAATGAAACTGTAGGTCAAGTATGTTGGATTACTCATTTCGTGGCACTATTTTATTCGCAGAACACAAAAAACAATTGTTTTTTATGTTCTGTGATTTTATTAGTCAAAGATTAAGACCAGCTTGCACAACGATCCCTAGACGTATTTAGCGACTAAACATGTTACGTACTTGTATAATTTGACAACTCCTTAAATCATATTTAGCCAATAAATACGTTTAGGCATCGTTGCGCGAGTCGCCCTAAGAATTTTCTTTAGTGTTTTGGGAGACTCGCGAGATCTCAGTTCAGGGCGAACCACTAGTATAACATTGAGATTTAAAATTACATGTTTTTATATTAGTACATATATATGCTATCGAATAAACAGTATTTTTTATCTTAGTATTGTACATTTTGTTGGTGATCTCAAAATAATACATAGGCCAACTTAATAGGACAAACTGTCCAATTAGGTAAGTCAAACTTCGACAAAGAGGTCGCACGAAGAATCCAACTCGGCTGGGCAGCGTTCGGGAAACTTCGCGATATCTTCTCGTCCAAAATTCCCCAGAGCCTGAAGACTAAAGTCTTCAACCAGTGTGTGTTGCCAGTGATGACCAAGCTCAAGGTCGCTCGACGAGCTATGGAGAGGGCTATGCTCGGGGTCTCTTTGCGTGACAAAATCCGCAATGAAGAAACCCGCAGACGAACTAAAGTTGCCGACATAGCTCTCAAAACTAGCAATTGAAGTGGCAATGGGCAGGCCACATCGCTC
Source organism: Philereme vetulata (assembly GCA_918857605.2). Lineage (NCBI taxonomy): Eukaryota > Metazoa > Arthropoda > Insecta > Lepidoptera > Geometridae > Philereme > Philereme vetulata. The sequence continues at coordinate 1,938,721 of OU975453.1, forward strand.
GTAGAACCGATAACCGTTGGGGAAGAAAGGTTCTCGAGTGGAGACCACGGACTGGAAGACGCAGCGTAGGCCGGCCCCCCACAAGGTGGACCGACGATCTAGTAAGAATCGCGGGGAGCCGTTGGGCGCAAACGGCTACCAACCGCTCGTTGTGGCGATCTAAGGGGGAGGCCTATGTTCAGCAGTGGACACATTCCGGCTGATGACGATGATGATGAACTTAATGTTAATAGCATATTCTTCCAGGTGACGTTTGCCTAATGTATTACAAAGGATACCCCAAAAAACCTTCGCCAGATGCTACTCGTACCTTCTCCGTCTATTAATGATTAAGTAGGTAGATGTAATTTATAAAGGAAATATAGCACCATGTTGGGCGCTGATATAAAATTGTCACCATTTTGGGCAAATATTACCGAAACCTCTATACAATCAGCATTGGGGATGTTTTCGCGATACATATTTAAGTTACTGCAGTAGAGAGCGTGCTAAACTTACGAAGCATTTTATTTTAACCGCGTCGCCTTGCGACGAGCAAAATAGGCGATGTTTCTTATTTTTGCTCTTAAATAAATATTGCTGGACATTTCACACAGCGCTATCTAGCCCCATACTAAGCAGAGTTTGTACTATGGAAACCAGATAACTGATAGAATACTTATATACTTTTTTTTGTAAATACATACTTTTAATATATAGAAAAACAACCAGACCCGGAACAAATATCTGTAGATCATGCAAACATTTGTTCCGCGGCGGGAATCGAACCGGCTATTCGCCCACTGTACCACGGAGGTAGTCAAATAAAGTGCTTAGAGGTTTTTTGGGGCATCGTTCTCAAGAAGACCCTTATAATGAGTACCTAGTAGAGTTCTTTGAGAAAGGGCTCGCCCGGGTAGAGTTACCATATCTCAGGATTTGTCTTGAGATCTCAGGATAGCGGCCGGATTTTGCAAATCTCATGAAATCTCAGAATTTTTAGAATTTTCAATACATTTTACAGATCTCTTTAATAAAAAGCTAAACAAACTAAAAATAATCTTTCTTTGGTAATAATTGCACGATTAAAATCAATATTTATATAACCAAGAAGGTACTTAATCAGTTTTATCATAGGTAAGTACTTAGTGAAGATACCTTTTTAAGTGAGGTTCTTTCTTTTACTATTGGAACGCGTGAGTGAGATCCGCAGCAGGTATAAAAACGATAATATTACGACTTGTTTAAATTGTTATTTACACACGGCTACACATCAAGCTATACATTTCCAGTATAAGCTAACCTCGCATTGTGTAGGCTTTTCGTAGAATGAGAGGTCAGCTTATACTGGAAATGTATAGCTTGATGTGTAGCCGTGTGTACTATGGGAACCAGATAACTGATAAAATACTTATATACCTGTTTTTGTAAATACATTTAATATATAGAAAAACAACAAGACCTGGAACAAATATCTGTAGATCATGAAAACATTTGTTCCGCGGCGGGAATCGAACTGTTCGCCCACTGCGCCACGGAGGTCGTCATAATGATTCTATTTCGTTATATTTCATAGGGAGTAAAACTAATATATCTTCTGTAATTATTTCATTTTTGGTTTATGGATGTAAGCTTAGCAATAAATAGAGATATAACAAGCTTAATGTCTAGACGACAAGTTTTCGACTGTTATTACAGAACAAACAGACAGACAGTATTTCGATCACGCCCGTCTCCCCACTAACTCGCGTTATTGTATATTTATGGTAAGCGCCTGATTTGTAAGCTGTGGTTGGGAATTATACCATTTTCATTAGTTATCTATCTGTTCCAATTATTTTTATGACAATTTAGTAAATTGTAGTCCCAGTTTATGTTTGTACTGTTGTTTGTATAACAAATAATGCAAATTTGCTTTATTAAAAAGTCGTAAGGTGCCGAGAGTTTTTTGTTCGTATCTTTTTAGGGTTCGGTACCTCAAACGGTAAAAAAAGCCTTTATAACCCCTTATAAGATCACTCTGTTGTCCGTCTGTCTGTCCGTATGACACCACCTTTTTTCTCAGGAACGGGTGGACCTAGCAAGTTGAAATTTATACCAGATACTGAGGACTGTAGTCCCTATTTGGTGTATAAAAGTCAAGGTCCTGAGTCAACACGATAAAAAGATATGGGCAAATTTAGATTCTAGCGAAAACTAGTAAGGACTTAAAAATTTACCTTAATTTTTAATTAAAGTTTATAAATTTTAGTTTTTTTAATTTTGGAATTTTGCCTTCACTTGTGCTGTAAGACCTTGATTTTAACCAAAATTGACAATTCTAGGTCAACCGGAACTACCCTATAGGTTTTGGGTCGAAAACCTATATGTTAGTTCCCATTGAACTAGAATCACGAAATTTCGCAAATAGCAAGGTCGCGCCTAAGTTTTCCCCCAAAAAATAGAACTGAATTGAGAACCTCCTTTTTTTGAAGTCACTTACAAAACTGCGTGATAGATAGGAAAATTTAACCTTGGCGATCAGAGAATAAACATGTCTCATTTGAAAGGGCTATATGCTTATAATAACTTATTTTAGAAGCAAAGAAATCGAGGTTAGAATAAAAAACCGGCCAAGTGTGAGTTGGACTCGCGCACGAAGGGTTCCGTACCATTATCCATAAAAACTGAATAAAAATAATTTCTGTTATATGGGAAATATTTATTTTATTCTGTCATCATGTCACATCATCTGTGAAAATTTTAACTGTCTAACTATCACGGTTCATGAGATGGCCACATTCAGGAGAGCCTGGTGACAGACGGACAGACAGACAGCGGAGCATTAGTAATAGGGTGCCGTTTTACCCTTTGGGTACGGTACTCTAAAAACATCTTGACCAAGAAAACGTTTTGTGCGTCTCAGGTGTGAGAAAAATTCTGCGCGGAGCTGATCGCACTCATTTTTCCTGAAGGTCCACGTATTGAACTCTGATAAAACAGTATTATTTTAATCCGGTATTTATATTATGAAATATGTACAACTTTGAATCTGTTATTTTATTGCGTTTGTCCCTAATTTGTTTACATTATTCAGTTGAAGAATAAAAGAAATCAAACGTGCCTCAATCATTTGCCTAACGATTCACTCATCTCAATGGCCACTCAAATCTATCAGAGATTTTTCCACTCGAGCAACACCGAACGTTTCGTTCTAAAATTGAGCTAATTGCGAGGGCGGGAAATGTGGAGTTTCGACTTTCGAACGAAAAGATGGCGGACTAGATTTTTCGTTTTAATTATCGCTTCGCCTCGCTTTGGAGTGCTCTTTGCTAAGCAAATGGGGGAAAAAGGAATTAGGTAATCTGTAATCAGAGGGGCTGATTTTAAACGTGTTAAAGGTTATTTGACTTTCCCGATAGCTATGTTTTTATGTGACCCACCGACATAGCACAGAGAAATATCAAGCGGGGCACATAGCCTATGTGCCCCGTATTCGAACAGTATTCGATCAATTTGGGGGAATTCGAATATTATTCTAAACGTTTAAATGTCAATTTTAACTAGTTTTTAATATAAAAAATCATTACAAAACCGTTTAGGAATACTCAAAAAAGGCTTTATAGTGAACCCTTGTTATCAAACCCACAAAATGTGAAAAATGGTTTAAGAATAAAAAACAAAAATTTGGTATTACTATTTACTATAGCATTTTGGGTAATAAAATCAAACAAAACAGTGTGTCTTATCATTACAAATAATGAAGACACTGTATTAAGCAAATAGACAAATTTTTACTATTGGATTACGGCTACGCGGCTTTTTATCATAGTTATAATTATTCGAATTGTAATAGCGACAAATATTCGAATAAAGAAATCTGTCATATATTCGAATATTCGATTGCAAGCATGAATGTGACATAGCTCGAAGAACTGTCGGCTGCCGGACTGGAAGCGTAGGCCCTACTGATGGCGACTTGCGCAAAGATGCCTAATCGTATTTCGTTATAAATGTGATTATGAGAGTTGTCAAATTATACAAATACGTCAAATTTAAACATGTTTAGACACTAAATACATTTTAGAAACGTTGTGCAAGCCGGGCTAAGTGAGAAGATGACTTAAGGGCATTAGTTAAGAGTGCATTTCCTATGGCTGCTAAGAGAATGTTAATGATGGAGAAAAATTGGCGCCAAACTGTATGCAAATCAGTATTGCCATAATAAATTTATCAAAGATTAGCCAAGATTTCGGGTTAAGTATATCATAAAACATGCAAATAGCCTGTTGATCCTAAGTCAAGGCTTAGTACTATGTTCATCGCAATAGTAGATTTATTACGCTATAGCTCAGACTCAGAATATTGTTCTAATCTGACATTTGTGTCGGATAAGCTTGGCAATGGGCGGTCAGCCTAATCAGTGAATCCAGGATTCTTCTACTATTGAATTTTATCATTAGTCAAACAGTCAACGACAGAGCCAATCTATTAAAAACTTAAAAAGTATTTTTTTTATAAAGTATTATTAAAGTCCCAGCTTAGTGTTCTCAACTGCATTCTGGAATCTCTATTTTCGAAGACTGTCGTTGTGTTTAGTGATGTACTAAACGACGAAAATATCGTGAGAAAACCGAGGCTTAACGCTGCCTATGACTTTCCTGTAGGCTGATTGAGCTGAGAAGGCATCTTTGCAAGATGCTACAAGCCTACTTTATAACCTCGAAGTAGATAGGAACAGATGTTAAGTTAAGTACAACGCGCGACAACAGTCGAAACGCAATCGAATCAATCGAAGTTTCGAGCAAATTGATCCGAGCGAAATCCTGTGCACGCGTCTATGAGTGCGACTCTTTTCGGTCGTTGTACTTAGTTTTAATTCCGTTTCTATTCTGTGCTATAGCCCTGCCTAAGGCGTCACAGCGGCAGCATCCTTTATTCAGCTAGTGCTGCAACTGATAAAAAAAACACAAAGTCATCTTCTAAAAAGTTATATCTACCCTCTTTTTCAAATCAGAAATATTTAACTTAGAAAACTTTCGTGATTGATTTCAATCATTATTATAAATACGGGATTTATCACGTACCGTCTTATATATCTTAATGATGATGACACAGCGGGTCAACGCACTGTGCTTTCGTTGACCCAATCCCCACCACCCCGCCCGTCCACTCGCGCGCAGAGAGCAGCGGCGCGCAGTGCGAGGCGAGACGTTATTCGGAGTGGATCGCACTCACCCTGATGAAGGTTCACGAATTGAACCGAAACATTGTCGGTCGAAACACCGATAAGACGGTACGTGATAAATCCCGTATTTATAATAATGATATTTAACTCTGCTTTTCAGTAAGTACTCAAGAAAAAACTTGTACAAACTACATCAGTACCTATACCCTCATATTGCAAAAGAGTTCTATTAAATATAGGCAGCACAAATTGCCTAGATTTTCCAAAACCAAAGTTGAAAATAAGCAACATTTGTATTCGTATCGACACTGTAACATCCCTACGTCCCGCGCGGCATGTAGATAAGTCAGCCATTTGAATGCCGGCCGCGTTCGATCCGCGCGCTTTCCGAATTCAAATATTTACAATACAACAGTACCAACTGTAGATGAAAAGTTGGCGCGATATTTATTGGCAGACGTGTTTGTTTTGTTATGTTGGCTGAATCAGCTTTTGGAAAGAAATGCTGGAGTTTTTATAGGCTTTTATTTAACTTGTCTCGTTATTTATGAGTACACTTTGTACTTTTAGTCGGTTTTTATTCAGTTATCAGATTGAAACAATAAATATAGTATTCCTGAGATATTACTAAACTATCCGCTTGACGTTACTTCACTCAACTCGTAAACAGCGTTGTTTCCCTTTTAGAAAATTGTTAATCTGTGGCTTGTTCGTTCTCAGGTATAGTGAAGTCACACCTCGGCAATAAGGCGAGTAGAGTTTGGGAGCAGATTAAAAAATTTGATGTTTTTTTCCAATATTTAATCTACTTTTACAATATTAATCCGTAACGAGGTTATCCGACAGGGAACCAAATTTACCGACGTAGCCCAGCGGATTAGCAAACTGAAGTGGCAGTGGACTGGCCATATATGCCGGAGAACCGACAACCGTTGGGGTAAACGTGTTCTTGAGTGGAGACCGCGTCTTGGAAAACGTAGTGTGGGGCGTCCCCCGGCTAGATGGAGTGATGACATAAGAAAGGTGGCGGACAGAAGTTGGATGAGAGGAGCTGAAGGCCGGGCTCAGTGGCGCGTATTGGGAGAGGCTTATGTCCAGCAGTGGACTAATGTGGGCTGATGATGATAATGATGAATCTAGGTACTTTTAAGAATTGATAACTAGTGGTTCGCCGCAAACTGAGATCTCGCGAGTCTACTAAAACACAAAAAATAAAATATTCTTAGAGCGACTCGCGCAACGATGCCTAAACGTATTTAGTGGCTAAATATATGATTTTAGGAGTTGTCAAATCATAAAAATACGTAAAATTTAAACATGTTTAGTCGCTATACGTTAAGGGATCGATGTGCAAGCCGGCCTTAATCTTTGACCAATAAAATAGTGCCGCGAAATACGCAACCAGCTACTTGATCTACAGTTTCATTCAAATTACAGGTGATGGGAGTTCTTATTTTGTTACTTTTTTTCGGGGTAGAAATTGCAGTTACTCTAAATTGCAGACTTTTCTCTGTATTTTTGTCACTACACATTCCGGTTCCGGGACATTCCGGTTCAGTCCGGTCTACGCTCGACACGTTTGTTATTTTCATACTAGATATGTATCTGTAACGTAGTAGATATTGTCTACGACTCGCCTACTATTGCTTATTCTATGACATGCTTCTATATTTTCTACAAAGATCTTATTTTCGGCAAAGGCTGTTACGAAGATACGTAAGACTAATGTAGCTCCAAGGTCCTTCCCAAGTTTTTTCTGGGAAATCTTAACAAATATTCTTACTCAGCCAAGTAAACAAAATACGTGGGCCCGTTGCCGTTTCCCCCTTTTTCCTTATTTCCGGTAAATCGTTTGGGAATAATTATCATTCGTTTATTTCTGGCGGAAGGAAAAAGAAACATCTTTCTTGTTCGGCATTCGTTGCTTGAGATTTCTTATAGTTTTTCTTGGTTGTGCTGTTTAGGCTAGTCCAAAGACAAACCAGTCCACAATGGGTTATCATACCTAATACGTTATTGATCGAGCGAAGCGAGATGTCCAAATCAAATTCGGCAAATCGGCGTTGTATGTATGTATGTTTGTTTGTCCGAGGATAGCTTTCGAAGGGTTTATCCGATCATCGTGAAATTTGGTATATAGGTAGGTAATGATGGCAAAATTCTGGTGTGACTAACGGAGCTAAAAACTTTGGGAGGGTTGTTGATATATTAGGTTCAAGAGGGGTAAAAAATAAACAAAATGGAACTATCCGGCAAAAGGTCTTTGTGAGTACATTTCGACCCCGTTTTTATTTTTATTTTTAAACCTTGTAGTTTTTAAGTTATTAGCCATAATAAAAATTGAACTTTGATAAAATTCACAGGGTATACCAGTGACCCCACAGTGCTGTAATTTGGCATGCGTGTGGTTAAGTAACACAAATATAGGTAAAAGTCTGAAATCCAGAATAACTGCAATTTGTACCCCAAAAAAGTCAACCACATCACATGAACTCTCGTTACCTGTAATTTGAATGAAAACTATGGTTTCGTGGCACTATTTTGATAGTCAAAGATCACAAATAATATTTTTTTGTTTTAATTGGACACTCGCGAGATTTCAGTTCGGGGCGAACTACAAATATATTCTAATCCCAAATAAAACATTTTAAATACCACTCCAACAAAGCAAGCGCCCTCTTTAAAAACATGTAAGAGAAATTAATCCCCACTTACAGGGGTGGAATGCAGTAACCGACAGTGCTTGGGGTATTTTATATCAATCTACTGGCAACACTTGTGATGAATGGGCTACAAACGTCTTAGCTTTTAATATAATGTTTTTATAGCTTCGTAAGTTGTGGACGCAGCTTTATTATCTTAGGGGCCAATGAATGAATGAATGAACATTCTTGAAGTCATTCTATTGTACATTGAATGTAGACAATTTCTACCAATATTAGATGAAATAATTCTTTATTGCACACCAAAAACATTACAAATAAGAAGAACACTGACAAAGAACGAGAATATTATGAAAAGATATAGTTGTTTGTATATATTTTTGTAGGGGTAATCTCAGAAACTACTGAACCGATGTTGAATATTCTTTCAGACAGAGAGTCCGTATTATCTCTGAGAACTTTTTTATTTTTAGTCTATACTGTCCCACTGCAAGGGCTCCCTTCCGTCCTAACAATTATTTGAGCTATGGTCTATAACTAGTCGGTCGCCTAGTGGGAACTGAGATCTTGCAAGTCTCCCAAAACACAAAAAAAAATATTCTTAGGGCGACTCGCGCAACAATGCATAAAGGAATTTAGTGGCTAAATATGATTTAAGGAGTTATCAAATCAAACAAATACGTAAAATTTAAACATGTTTAGTCGCTAAATACGTTTAGGGATCGTTGTGCAAGCCGGCCTTAATCTTTGACCAATAAAATAGTTCCAAAAATGCGTAACCAACATACTTGACCTACAGTTTCATTCAAATTACAAGTACCGGGAGTTCATATAATTGGTAAATCTTTTTTGGGGTACAAATTGCAGTTATTTTGGATTTCAGACTTTTGCCTATATTTGTGTCACATAAGCTACACGCATACCAAATTACAGCACTGTGGGGTCACTGGTGTGCCCTGTGAATTTTGTCAAAGTACAGTTTTTATTATGGCTAATAACTCAAAAACTATAAAGAATTTACTAAAAATATAAACGGTGTCTAAATGTACTAATGAATACCTTTCATTTGACGTCCCATTTGACCTAATATTCTCATTATCACCTAATAGTCTCATTTGTATAAAACTGGTGAAAAATAATGGTTAAGATGATGTAAAAAGTTAAATTGAATATAGATATAAAATTTTACTTTTGATTAGATTGGCGTCTAGCAACGTTACGCGTTGGGAGCGTTCATAAAACAAATGGGCGAATGTCTGGTATACGTTTTTATGGTTCCGTACCCAAAGGGTCAAACGGGACCCTATTACTAAGACTCCGTTGTCTGTTTGTCTGTCTGTCAGTCACCAGGCTGTATCTCATGAACCGTGATAATTAGACAGTTGAAATTTTCACAGATGATGTATTTCAGTTGCCGCTATAACAACAAATACTAAAAACAGAATAAAATAAATATTTTAGGGGGGCTCCTATGCAATAAACGTGATTTTTTTTGCTCGATATTGATAACAGCAACAGGTAAACGCTTGACATTTTCACAGAATATTGTGTTATAGTATTCACTTTATAAAAATAAATAATTAAATTAAAATAAAAACATTATTTACGGGATGGGCTCCCAAACAACAAACGTGTTTTTTTACCGTTTTATAGATGGTACGGAACCCTTCGTGCGCGAGTCCGACTCGCACGAACTTCGTACCGCTTTGACATGCATATAACGCGGCCTGTCAATATACGTCACCCTGGTAGAATTGTCAATTGTTGTCTCCGGCCATCATTTTACAACCATATTTAACCATAGACAAAATTACGTTTAGCTGTCATTTGCGTTTTGTTATTCCATGTCAGATGCGTTTTTGTTATACCACGTTTTATAGTGACTTGTATTCTCTGACGTTTTATGTCACGTCACACGGGAACGCGGTCGAACGGGATAAAAAGTGTCCTATCTATGTCCGTCTCCTGGTTCTAAGTTACCTCCCCACCAATTTTCAGCCAAATCGGTTCAGCCGTTCTTGAGTTATAAATAGTGTAACTAATAATATATATATTTTTCGTGTATATATATATAAGTTATAGAAGATAGGCTAGCGTTTGACCACGATCTCACCTGATGGCGATGATGGTGATGAAGCGATGATGCATCATGATGATGTTCACGTATTTTATTTTGCGTGTTTTTTTCTGTTTTTTACCTATCTCCTCAAGTCGCGAAATACAATGTCGGAAGTAGTATTTTGTTGGAAAGTTGTTCGTAGCGATGCCTAAGTTACGGGTATATAACCATACTGAACTTTGTTTGCCCTTGTTTGGATCAAGTTTATTGCAGTGTTTGTCATATTTCCCAAATTCTGGGCGAACTAAGTGGATTTGGGATAGATTTTTACATATCATATGATTTATTTAATATGTGTGTCTTTAGAATAGTACAGTTCCTTGTGAAAGGGCTTGCCCTGAGGAGTTTTAGAATAATATAGAATATCATAATCGTTTATTTCAGACAGTGTCCGTACCAAATAATAATAATCACAAATAAATAAAATTAAAACCAAAAACATACAAATCAATAATAATGCAGTAAATTAAAAAAAAACGAGTGTGCTGTAGTCCACACAACTGAAGTAAAACTTCTTTTTCAAAATATATTACTTTATAAAATTGTTCAAGAACGAAATGAAATTACGAAAAATTATCAAACGAACTACTGACTGAGATATATTTATATATATTTCATGCACTGGCTATGAGAGGAAGAGAGAAATAATATGTGCGCGCGCACCTCTCTCTCTTGCTCCTACAGTAATATACGAAACGTAACTCTCTCACTCTCTTTCTATCTTCACTAACTTATATCTCCCTCTCAACTTCCGTTCGCACTTTTCGTAACGCATTCTCCAGCTTACTCGCCAAGTCAAGCGTGCGTAAAGAAGTTTTTCCAGCAGTAGTCAACCCGCCAACAGTCCAACAGAAGGTATACATACGCGTCGACAACTTCAAGAGCCGAGTTCTCAACCATAACTTGGGCAGGGACGACATGGACATTCGACATGATTTTCGTCTTGTCCATGTTCATTTTAAGTCGTACCCGTTGGGAGACTCGATTGAGGCCTTCGAGCATCGTGCTGAGCTCTTCCATCGACTTTGCCATGACCACAATATCGTCGGCAAACCGAAGGTGAGTGATGTATTCGCCGTTAATATTGATGCCCAGTCCTTTCCATTCCAGAAGCTTGAAAGCATCTTCCAATGCAGTCGTAAACAGTTTCGGAGAGATGACATCTCCCTGTCTTACGCCTCTTTTTAAGGGAATCGGCCTCGAGCTCTGTTCGTGTCCTCGGACTGACATACCTAGTGGCGTTTTTATACAAACACTTCAACACTTCGATGTACCGATAGTCAATACGGCATCGTTGGAGAGATTCAAGCACTGCCCATGTTTGGATCGAATCGAAGGCTCTCTCATAGTCCACAAACGCGAGACATAGCGGCAAGTTATACTCTTCAATTACACAGGTTACACAGTCCAGTTAGGTAGGTCCAACTTCGAGAAAGAGGTCAATCGTCGAATCCAACTCGTATGGGCAGCGTTTGGGAAACTTCGCAACGTCTTTTTGTCCAACATACCTCAGTGCCTTAAGACGAAAGTCTTCAATCAGTGTGTGTTACCAGTGATGACATATGGAACCGAGACGTGGTCCTTCACTATTGGCCTTATGAATAAGCTCAGAGTCGCTCAACGAGCTATGGAGAGGGCTATGCTCGGGGTTTCTCTACGGGATCGAATCAGAAATGAGGAGATACGTAGGAGAACTCAAGCCCGACGGATTAGCACGTTGAAGTGGCAATGGGCAGGCCATATAGCGCGCAGAACAGATGGCCGATGGGGCCGAAAGGTTCTCGAGTGGAGGCCACGGACCGGCAAGCGCTGCGTAGGACGTCCACCCACAAGATGGGCAGACGCCTTGATAAGAACCGCAGGTCGGCGTTGGATGCAGGCCGCTTCCAACCGCAGTCCCTGGAGATCAATGAGGGAGGCCTTTGTCCAGCAGTGGACGTCCTACGGCTGATATGATGATGATGAAAGAAGTTTTTCAAAAAATCAGAAGTAAAATGTCACAGATTAAATTAAAATAAAACACGTATAATGATGCAAGCCAGGCCAACTAAACTGTCATTCGTACTCGTACAATAGATTTTTAAAGCTAAGTTCGGGCTTGCCAGCCATATTAGGGCTCACGCTAGAAATATGTAAATAATTTCTGGTTAGTGAATGAAGTTTGTATATTAATTAGTTTTATAAAAACGTAAATAATGTCCTAGTTTATGGTTAATTTAGTTTATCGTCACTTTATTCATATTAGGTTAGTGTTTCTTAATTAAATTTAAATATTGCTGGACACTTAACACAGCGCTATCTAGCCCCAAACTAAGCATAGCTTGTACTATGGGAACCAGATAACTGATAGAATACTTATATACATTTTTTTTTGTAAATACTTACTTATAATATATAGAGAAACAACCAGACCCGGAACAAATATTTGTAGATCATGCAAACATTTGTTCCGCGGCGGGAGTCGAAGCTGGGGGGGGGGGGGGGGGGGGGGGGGGGGTCGCAGTCATCGAAACCGTTGTAGAGGATATACACATTTCCATCTCGTATATAAATTAATAATAATAGTTTAAAATAATAAAAAAGCGCTTTTGTAGATAACTGAACTAAAAAGTAGAACTAACTACAAAAACTTTTTTTTTTAATTTTTTTTATCGGTCCTTGATAAGTGTTCAAAATTTAAATTCAATTCGAAGTTTCACTTCCAAACTTCGAATTGAATTTAAATTTTGAACACTTATCAAGGACCGATAAAGTCCGTTAAATACATACCAAGCCAATAAGAGCGTGTTAAAAAGCCGCCAGTACTGTCTCTAAAGTTATCAGTGCATGGTATTTGCCTAATATTCGTTGTTCAGATTTAGAATAGGATTCCGTATCCTTTCCGACTTGTGGCTGATGTGATGATGTTCGGGTGTTACAGATGCGTCGGCGGTGGCGTTAGGCCGGCGGCATGCAGGGCGGCGCGCCCCCGGCCGACGCCGACCAGGCGCAGTTCGAGGCTGACAAGCGGGCCGTCTACAAGTAAGCTGCACCAAAACTCGCACGCACTCCCACATACATCCCCCCCCCACATACACCCCCCCCCCCCACACACATACACCCCCCCCCCCACAGACACACCGTCCCCCCATACACACACACACACTCACACACCCGCACAACTACCTTCTCCACGGCTCTCCGGCCGACAAGCGGGCCGTCTACAAGTAAGCCTCACCAAAACACGCACGCACTCCCACATACATGGAGTCCTTTAAATCACTGTTTTCTCAGAACAAACGTTGCTGAGACCATGGTCTAATAACTGTTTATAGCATCAAATAAGAGAATTACAAAAAAAAAAATCTAGACCTCAAATAAGTCTAACTTTGTTCAAAAACTAACCGTGACATAAAGTTCATGAGTATGCTAGCCGTAGCGTATTACCTACTCCTTAGTTACCGGTCAGCGCGCTGACTATGTTGTAGGGCGTAACGTTAAAATAGACGTTTTAAGTTCGCAACTTTTTATAGTTTTCAAAGACTGATTTCGTTTTGTTTTTTTAATTTGATTTCATAAACTGTTAGTAAACCATGGTCTCAACAATGTTTGTTCTGGGAAAATAGTGATTTAAAGGACTCCGTGTATAACCCCCCCCCCCCCCCCCCCCCAACACACACACGCCTATAGATACACACACACGTAAGCACAACTACCTTCTCCACGGCTCTCCGGCCGACAAGCGGGCCGTCTACAAATATGCCTCAACAAACACACACACCCTCGCACGTACAAACATATATAAGCACGCACGCATCTTCCTTCTAGTTACGGAGACGCTCTAACTAGGAATGCAACATCCCCTTCTTACCACAAACAACCTAAATTTCTAGCTACTTGAAGTACCGGTTGTTGACGAAGGGGATAACAATTGCAGTCTCGTTTTCTGGGAATAGGCCTCTTGTTGTTTATGTCTCGTCCCGATCCTGATATTGTATTTCAGATTTACAAATCACTGTCTCCGTCATAAGAAACATTATTTTTTCTACTTTCCAGACATCCCCTCTTCCCACTTCTCGCGCTTCTACTGGAGCGATGCGAGCAAGCTACGGCTGGGGCGGAACCCCCGGCCGCCGACGCATTCGGCGCGGACCTGCAGGCCTTCGTGCAACACCAGCGCAGGGACACACGGCCGCTGCTGCTAGACGAGCCCGAGATCGACGGCCTCATGATTAAGAGCATTCAGGTCAGTAGCCTTTTTCCCAGAATTGATTTGATTAATCTATAATTTCTTTTTTGGCGCTGGCATTTTTGATGATGACAGGCCTAAAATTTTTATCAAATCTTTTTATTCCAGATATCTTTACATAATATTACCTACTTATCGCTAGTTATAGAATATAATAGAATTGTTTATTTGACACACGCAAAGAAACATAGAACGGATCACTAACAAAATAGGTAGACAGACAGAAAAATTACAATACAATAAGATTATATTAGACCTACAGCTAGAACACATACGTACCTAACCCACCCACGTAGGTAGGTGCACCAACTAGTCCCGCTCCGTGTCACGCGTGCCTAAACAGGCTCTGCCTCAGCTTTATGCTTCTGTGCAATAAATGATGCGAAGCAGCGCTGGTTTTCAGGCAGAGTCATAAGTAGAGTGACGTCACAAATTTTAACAAAATAAATATAATAAGACCAATTATACAAAAATAAACATATTTGTATAATAAATAGATCGAGTTCCAAACGTCGAGATCCGTAGAAGAACGAAGGTTCATGATGTTGGGAATCGAGTTATGGAGCTCAAATGGTCTTGGGCGGGAAACTTGGCAAGATGTGGTGATGACAGGGGGAGCAGGGTAGCAACTGAATGGTGGCCGAGGAATGGCTGTAGAAGGGTTGGACGTCCGGCAGCGAGATGGGTGGACGACATCGTTAGAGTCGCGGGCCGTCAATGGGTGAGACTAGCGCAGGATCATGGCGGATGGCACAAACTTGGGGAGGCCTATACCCAGCAGTGGGTGAAGTCGGGCTGTGGATGATGATGATGATATAAAAAATAAGCAATGATAACAATATTAATAACAAATACCTACATAATACAAAAAAACACAATAAGATGTTATTTAAATAGGTACATATATATTATAATTATTTAACATAAAAAGAGGAGAGGAGAAGGGTTAGTTTGTGGCTGTTTGTAAATAGTCTCCTGAAAGTGACGAGCAGTAAAAAATTAAAAAGAAATTAAAAGAAACCTTTGTTTGTTATCGTACACGCATACAACGCACATCCAGAGCCACACAACTACCGCCGCCGAGCAAGTTACCCAACGGCTCACACGCTAAACGTGTTATTGTTATTTTTAATCTAATTGTGAGAGATGGATCCCCTCTTGGGTAAAGGTCTCCTCCATCTTCTTCCACGACTCTCTGTCGTTTGCTATGATGATGCAGTCTTTTCCAGTAATTCGGATTACATTATCAGCCCACCGTCTATACGGTCTGCCAACATTACTTTCGCTGAATGGTCCTGTCTATCGTGTGGTCTGTATGTTCCACTTTTTATCTGTGCGTCGTGAAACGCGGCCGGCCCGAATCCACCTTAATTGAAGAGCTGGTGTGAGTGCTGTAAGCTTGGTCTTTCTCTGATTAAGCTGCTTTTTACCTTGTGTATTTCTGAAGATCTGATGTCGTAAAACGCATTCACGTCAAAAATATAGACCCCTTCATCCCACTTATCCAGGTTTCACTGGATAAATAAATTATTTGTATTCATAGCATAGTTACTATCAACTTGCAGGTCCTCCGCATCCATCTCCTGGAACTGGAGAAGGTCCAGGAGTTGTGCCGTGACTTCTGCGGCCGCTACATCGCCTGCCTCAAGACTAAGATGCAGAGTGAAAACCTACTGAGGACTGACTATAGTGCAGGTAACCCTCCATCCAATCCCCCTTTTCATCATCATCATCAAATATAAATAAATATAAATAATAATAAATAAATAATAAATATCAAATCAATAATAAATATAAATAATGCTGGACATTTCACACAGCGCCATCTAGTCCCAAACTAAACAAAGCTTGTACTGTGAGAACTAGAGAAAAGTAAAGAGATAAATAAATACTTTTAATATATAAAGAAACAACTAGACCCGGGACAAATATCTGTAGATCATGCAAACATTTGTTCCGCGGTGGGAATAAAACCCGTAACCTCCTGCGTCTCAGCCGGCTATTCGCCCAATTCGCCACGGAGGTCGTCCAGCCAAAGGACTTAAAAAAAACTAAAAACATTAGTAGTAACAACAGTTAAATTAGTAGGTGTGGATGTAATCACACTAATATTATGCGAAAGTTTAGATGTTTGTTTGTTGCTCAATCACGTCGTAACGACTTAACCGATTTTGATGAAATTTGGTATGTACGTAGATTATAACCTGGATTAACACATAGGTTACTTTTTGTTGACATATGACGCGTGCGAAGCCGCGGGTGGATGCTAGTATGAAATAGTTTTTCTTATATTTCAGGAGCAGAAAGTAACAATAACCTATCCGGCTCGATAGACGACCACTCAAGCACATCCAATTCGCCACAATATCAGGTATGAAATGTACGTCCATTCATTTAATATACCTAATTATTTATTACCTATAGCATAATGTTTAGGAAATGTCGACGGAGCTTGTCATCGTCATAATCATCATGGGTCTTTAAGACCTCGACCATTGGCGTCAGTGAAGTGTGGGTGACTTTCGTGCCTAACCCTGGCTCAACGTCAGAGACGACTATCTCTGACACGGGGTGATGTCCGGAGTGCCGACTTAAATTACAGACGTTACGTGACCGATGTCTTGGCTAACTTTGGTCCTCTTGTGGCTTGCGCTATGGAGGGGATGGCGAGCACAGGAGCTCCCGCGGTAATGGACGCCAGGGAGTTTGAATATCAGGTGGCCGTGCTTGCAGCGGAGCGATGGCGTTGTGGTGAGCGTGGCGGCAAACGGCGCGATCACATGCGACTCGCTAACATTACCACAAAGTATTTCCGAACCAGTATAATCTCGTTGTCTTTAAGTCCAGAGTGAATAGGTTCTTTCTAGGCAAGCGTGATCCATCTTTGATCACACCATCACTTACCACCAGGTGAGGTAGTGGTCATGCGCTTGACTAACATCAATAAAAAAATGAGTGTGCTTTAGACTGAAGTAAAACTTCTTTTTCAAAATATTAATTTATAAAACTGTTCAAGAACGAAATGAAATTACGAATAATAATCAAGAATACACCGTTCGCGTAACGTTAGCAAACTCGCCAACTAACTACTGACTGAGATATATATTTATATTTCATGCACTGGCTATGAGAGGAAAAGAGAAAGAAAATGTGCGCGCGCAATGCTCTCTCTTGCTCCTACAGTGTGATACAGATAATAGGCCTGCACTGTGGCTTAGATATATACGAAACGTAACTGGCTATGAGAATAAGAGAAAGAAAATGCGTGTTCGCACCTCTCTCTCTCTCTTACCCCTACAGTACGAAATATATACGAAACGTAACTCTCTCTTTCTATCTTCACTAACTTATATCTCCCTCTCAATTTCTGTTCGCCACACCCGATCAAACTTTTCGTAATGCTCTCGTTACGCATTCACCAGCTTACTCCCAAAGTCAAGCGTATGTAAAGAAGATTTACTTTAAAAAAGTCCTCAACGTGATTGCTGCACGTCGCGGCGATGACGTTGTTCCTGACGTAACGTCCTGCGCCTGTACACACGTAGGGCTATACAGTGGCGGGGCAAGACTAATTTGATGTGGGCAAGTTAAACTTCGTGAGGCCCTCTATGTACGTTACTATTATTCCATTCAATGTTCGCTGTCCATCGCTGTACATTTCTTTTGTTGTTGCAATCATCTTGACAATAGGGTGGTATGAGCAAGTAACGTACAGCGAACAGGGAATGGAATAGTAGTCGATTGAGCCCTTCGTGTCGCAAGAAGATGGATTTTATAGGATATGAAACTGTAAATTTTTTTCGTCGCGTTTACGTAGTTGTAATGCACAAACTTGCGAGGCGAGTGGCCCCTCGAACCGCGGGGCCGTAGGCAGGGGCTAGTGTTGCCAGGTCCAGTGTTTTAAAATTCGGAACGGAAGATTATAATGATCTGGATTTTAGTTTTCAAATCGAGACAGTTAGAATGATTACTAAAAACTGGTATTTGTGAATCTTACTTAGAAAACATCCGTGATTGATTTTAATCATTATTATAAATACGGGCTTTATCACGTACCGTGTTATCGGTGTTTCGACCGACAATTTTATGGTTCAATTCGTGAATCTTCATCAGAGTGAGTGCCAAGAACTACCCAAGAGAGCAGCAGTGATGATAATGATGATGACACAGACGGTCAACACGCTGGGTCTTCGTTGACCCAATCCCTACCACCCC
The DNA here is from genome assembly GCA_918857605.2 of Philereme vetulata. Taxonomy (NCBI): domain Eukaryota; kingdom Metazoa; phylum Arthropoda; class Insecta; order Lepidoptera; family Geometridae; genus Philereme; species Philereme vetulata. The sequence goes on from OU975453.1 coordinate 1,957,092, forward strand.
GCCCGTCCACTCGTGCGTAGAGGGCAGCGGCGCGCAGTGCGAGGCGAGACATTTTGTGAATCATTTATTTTTATCGGATGATCAGTTTTTTAAGAGTCATGTAAATAATTGTATATTAATTCTGTTATTAAAATGTATCCCTTATAAAAAGTAGGTACTTCTATCCCCTCCCCCCCCACCCCCCCAGACCTATCCAACAATTTAGGTAGGTACATAGAATAAATAAATAAATACGGGCTAAGGAGGTGAGTGAAAAATTGTGACATTTGGCGTCCCGATCAAGGGTGAATCGGGACGTGTCACTAGACCCCTGAAAATTAGGGATGTCCCGCGTAAATCGGGACAGCTGGCAACACTAGCAGTGGCCCACGACGCCCACCCCTTACGCCGCCTCTGGGGCTATGCTTTGCTGGGCTTCTATTCTCTGTATATTGTTGGCGAAGCCTCACAGAGGTCTTTAAAATGTATGACTTATGTATGTGTGTATGTCTTATTCCAGTCGCCCCCCGCGCCGCTGCCGTACCCCGCGGTGTTCCCCGCGCACACGGAAGTACCCTTCGCACCTACGCTGAGAGAACCCCCTCGTAAGTCACTATACTCTGACAATTTTTTGACGTGAATACGTTTTTAGGGTTCCGTACCCAAAGGGTAAAACGGCACCCTATTACTAAGGCTCCGCTGTCTGTCTGTCCGTCTGTCACCAGGCTGTATCTCATGGACCGTGATAGTTAGACAGTTGAAATGTTCACAGATGATGTATTTCTGTTGCCGCTATAACAGCAAATACTAAAAACAGAATAAAATAAATATTTAAGGGGGGGCTCCCATACAACAAACGTGATTTTTTTGCTCGTCTTAGCTCGATATTGATAGCGGCAACAGACGGAGTAGACGTTTGAAATATTCACAGAATATTTAGTTATATAATCACTTAAAAAATAAACAATTAAATTTAAATAAAACAAATATTTAAGGGGGGCTCCCATGGAACAAAGTCATTTTTTTGCCGTTTTTATAGATTATGGTACGGAACCCTTCGTGCGCGAGTCCGACTCGCTGGTTTTTTATAATTGCTTCCATAGTGGGAGGCAATTAAAAAAACGAATAATAACCAAATCAGGGGGATACAGTTTGGTGTTGCAGCTACATATCTATCATCTCCATACAAAAATTTAATTACACCACTGCTAGTGAGTTGACGCATCGCGTGCGGTCGAGGGGGAAGCACATTCATTTTGAGGTCATTTTGCTGCGTTTCGAGATTTCCATTTAGTATGACCCGAAGGACTTCTTAGTGTTCAAACATGGATAAATAAACATAAATATCATTGAATGAGCGGGATCGTTGAACGATTCATAGTAACTTTTTAGTAATCTGTGGCATCGTACAATACGCTAGTTCTCTAACATTTGATCGAACAGTATTTTATCGATTTTTTTCGAGATTTTGATAATAAAAAAAAGAAAGTTTTATTTTTTTGTGTAGAAACCGTCCCTTCAATACACTTACATTTAATTGCAACACATTATACTACTTGTTTTGTTATGTACGACATTAAATAAAAACACGGGTAGGGGGCTAATGGCTAGTGTAATTGTTGAAAAATAGGTTTTTTCAAATTCATTACCATAGATAATTTTAATTTAAAATACTACTTTTATATCAAGTCTTAAAATATCAATGAAACAGCCTGTTTAAAATAAGTAAACAAGTTATATTCATTCACCATGTAAGCAAGGGCGGATCCTGCTTTGGTGCCCGGGGGGGGGGGGGGGGGGGGGGGGGCATAGTCGTGGTCAAGTCACAAGAAGTTATAATTTAATTTTTATAATCATAGATACAAGTAAAAAGTAGGTATTTCATTAATGTACTTACATTCTGTAAGTACTTAAAAATACCTATATTTTAAAAACAAAATCAATTGTTCAAATTAAAATATTATATTAAATTAATAATGTACTTACATAAAATCTATATTGTGACAAAAAATATATAAAAACATTATGTTTAACAATTTTAATTAGTGGTCCACCTAGGTCCTGGACCCATCCCAGGGGGGGGGGGGGGGTCATGACCCCCATGGCCCTCCCCCTGGATCCGCCCTTGCATGTAAGTAGGTAGGTACCTGTTAAACTGACTAAGCGGCATCGTCGCAAAGGCGCCGCTGATTTACGTTACAAACTGTTTATCGGACAACTCTACTATTGAATATGTATCGATTATTGGATAAATGTTGTAGCTACTAGTATTAAACCCACCTCTTACTTCGGTTAATACGATTCAGGATTTGTGTTTTATCTTAATGTCGTACATAACAAAGCAAGTTGTATTGATTATTATTTTTTACTGACCTATACTGTCCCACTGCTGGGCAAACGCCTCCTTTCCTTTCCACTCGTCTCGGTCCTGTGCTATAATAATAGGTCTTTACCTATAAAATTGCCGTTCTTCAGTACTGGTCATTTCAAATAGAAAAAAGTTTGGAATGGCTTTGTATTCTAAATTCAAATTAATTTTGTTTTAAAAACATGACATTCTTTTTACAAACTCAGTCTTTTGTTTATTGATAAGCGTTGTATTTTCATTACATTTGAACATTTTTCGTCATAATGGATACTTTAAAAATTCGTGTAATTATGGAATATGAGTTCCGTCGTGGCACCAACGCGACACAAACGGCACGTAACATCACAAAGTTTACGGAGAGAACTGTACAAACGAACGCACAACCCGTTATTGGTTTTCCCGGTTCCGTTCTGGAAATTTTGATTTGAAAATGAAGCTCGTGGTCGTCCGGAGACTTTGGTCAACAATGATGAATTAAAGGCGATTGTGGAAGCTGACGAAACTCTATCTACAGCTGAGCTAGCAGCAGCTTTTGATGTTAGCATCAAAACAATTTTGATCCATTTGCGACAAATAAGCAAGGTAAAAAAACTTGATAAATGGGTGGGGTGCCCCACAAACTTAACGATCGCCAGCGCAACGTACGCGTCGAGACCTGCCTCGCGCTGCTCAATAGGCAAAGAAATGAAGGAATTTTAAACCGAATTGTTACGTGCGATGAAAAATGGATTCTCTTCGACAATCTAAAGCGCTCAGCAAGTTGGTTAGATCCTGGTTCAGCATCAAAGCAATGCCCTTAATCAAAAATGACCCCTAAATAGATGATGGTCACTGTTTGGTGATCTAGTGCGGGTGTGATTCACTACAGCTTTTTACTAAACAGCATGAGCATTACTGCAGGTGTGTACTGTAAAGAACAGGAGACAATGATAGAGAAGCTTGCACATCGGCAACCAGCTTTGGTCAATCGGTCGTCCCCACTGCTCCTTTACGACAACGCGCGACTCCATACTGCATAACAGACAGTCTCCAAGCTGCAAGAGCTGGGGTTGGAAGCTCTCCCTCATCCGCCATACTCACCAGACTTTGCACCTACCGACTATTACTTTTTCTAAAATTTAGACAACATTTTAGTGGGTAAAAAATTCAATTCCCGAGAGGCAGTACAAAATGCCTTTGAAGAGTTTGTTGCCTCCCGTCCAGCTGATTTTTACAAGAAGGGCATCAATAAACTGCCATTGCGTTGGCAAAGATGCGTCGATTGCATTGATGAGTGATTACTAGTGATCGGCGTAGGTAGTGCTATTCACGGGAATTAGTGACCGTTAGCTTAACATGGATATGCCTTCTAAATCCCGGGGATTTTTTAAAGTAGTTGTACACATAACGACACATTAAACCACCCGTTTCGAGTATAATCAGATCCCGTCTATGAACCAGTAAGTATTATGGCAAACAGCACTGTGCGGGACTAGTCTTAACCAGAAATGAGTAGTCTGATATGTCGTCATGCGTACTCATGGTATCTTAAACAGTTTAATTTCATCTACGTCGACATTTAGAAAAATATTCCCGGGAATCGGGGAATAAATCCCGGGGCATATCAATATTAACTTATCATTCAGGTTCATTGACTCAAAATAGCACTACCTATGCCGATCCCTAGTGATTACTTTAAATAACAGAAATAAAAAAGTTTAAAAAAATAAGCACTTAAACGGCAATTTCATAGGTAAAGACCTAATATACACAACGACGACCTCCGTGGTGCAGTGGGTGAACAGCTGGCTGAGACGCAGGAGGTAGTAGGTTCGATTCCCGCCGCGGAACAAATGTTTCCATGATCTTCAGATATTTGTTCCGGGTGTGGTTGTTTTTCTATATATTAAAAGTATGTATTTAAAAAAAAAAGTATATTATATGTATTCTATCAGTTATCTGGTTCCCATAGTACAAGCTCTGCTTAGTTTCGGGCTAGATAGCGCTGTGTGAAATGTCCAGCAATATTTATTTATTTATATTTCCAGCCGCAATCGTGGTGCAAGGGTCTACTCCAATAAGTCAGATAGGCGCTGGGTTGATATCGAATGATACCTTCACAGGTAAATATAATCTTTGTAGTTTATGTAAATACTAGCTTACGCACGCGGCTTTGCACGTGTTGTTTTTCAATATAAATATACCAATCCAGGAGATTATATTTCCCAAACTACTAAACCATTCGCTTCACGCTACTTTCAAACTTCCTCTAATATACTCATTCTTTATCTGATCCATTCTTGTTCTTGGAGCATGATCTCGCCTGGTGGTAAGCGATGATGCTGTCTACGATGGTACACGCTTGCCTAGAAGAAACCTATTCACTCGCGACTTAAAGATACCCAGATTGTAGCTATCATGAAACACAGACTCTGGCAAGGCGTTCCACTCTTTGGCGGTGCGCTTAGTAAAGGTGGAAGAGAACCGCTTTGTGCGAATGGGAGGTATTTCTACCATATAGCGGTGGTGCACCGCAGAGCGTCTGGTTGTCCGTTGATAGAACGGGGATGGTGGAATTAGGTTGAAAAGTTTCGCCGCACACTCCCCGAAATTTACTTGATATTTCGTCCATGCTCCAGGCTCGTAGTTTAACCATTATGCTTCTTAAATTTTCATTTCATTTATTTGTTCATAATACAATTAACCAATTGTATTTGAATTTATACTATACATTAAACTATACGAACTAACAATACATTAAATAATCAAAATAATCAATAAAACTAACACAATTCAAAATACAAGCCATAACAAAAATCAGATTAAAAAATCAAAGAAATTAAATCAAAGAATCAAAGAAATAAAAGAAATTAGATTAAAAAGTCAGAAATAGTAAAAGAAAAATGTCATAAATGATTTTTTTTAATCTAGCCTATGCTGTCCCACTGCTGGGCAAAGGCCTCATTTCTCCACTTTTATCGATCTTGTACTAAATCCCGTCAGTCCCTATAAAAAGCGTCCAAATCATCGCGCCACCGCTTCTTAGGCCTTCCACGGTGTCGCGTTCCATCCACAGTGATCCATCCAGTTACAACCTTAGCCCACCTATCTGCTTGCATGCAGGACATGACCCGCCCAATCCCACTTCAACTCGGCAGCCTTGATGCCGACGTCAGCGATGCTGGTCCTTGAGCGCAGCGAGCTGTTCCGAATCCTGTCTAGTCTCTTGACTCCCAAAATGCTGCGCTCCATCGCTTTTTGGTAAACCCGAGCCTGGGCTTTTGAGATTCAGTCAGTGACCAAAACTGGGCACCGTAGGTTAGGACAGGCAGAATACACATGTCGGTGTGTTGACGTTTTAGTGATAATGGAAGGTCGCCTTTCATGAATGTCTTCATGGAGCAGTAGCTCTTCCAGGCATTGTGAAAATAAATGAATAGAATAATTAAATCATTTTGAATTGCATTGTAACTTGTAATCATACACTGAATAAATACACCCTAACCCCCTTCCAGCAAAAGCTTTTTTAGCCTAGTCTTGTCTTAATTTTGTTTATTGTAATTGTTGTATTTCCCCAGGAACAAACTCAAACAATTCGTGTTCGTCCGTGAGCGGCTCCCCACCGCCCGAGGAGGAGTGCGAGGACGCGCACGGCAAGCGCGGCGTGCTGCCGCGGCACGCCACGCAGGTGATGCGCGCCTGGCTCTTCCAGCACCTCGCGGTAACTATACCCCAAGCCGTCCCTACACGGGGACACTGCGCGCAGCACGCGCTCGCGCACGCGAGCTCACGCGAGGAGAAGTGCGAGGACGCGCACGGCAAGCGCGGCGTGCTGCCGCGGCACGACACGCAGGTAATGCGTGTCAGGCTCTTCCAGCACCTCGCGGTAACTATACCCCAATCCGTCCCTACATGGGGACACTACGCGCGGCACGCGCACGTGCACGCGAGGAGGAGTGCGAGGACGCGCATGGCAAGCGCGGCGTGCTGCCGCGGCACGCCACGCAGGTGATGCGTGCCTGGCTCTTCCAGCATTTCGCGGTAACTATACCTCAAGCCCATAGTCGTAGTCAAGTCACAAGAAGATATAATTTAATTTTTATAATCATGGATACAAGTTCAAAGTAGATATTTTATTAATGTACTTACATACTGTACTCAATTTTTTTTACAGAAAATCAATTTTTCAAATCAAAATGTTATTTTAAATTAATTAAATATTGAAAGTACTTACATAAAATCTATATTGTGACAAAAAAATATGAAAACATTATGTTTAACAATTTTAATTAGTGATTCACCTAGGTCCTGGACCCAGCCCACAGGGGTCATGACCCCCATGACCCCCCTGGATCCGCCCTTGCCTCCTATAGACTTCTTATATCTATGTTACTGTCAAAACTCATATTCGGTTAAAAGCGATTGATTACGGAAACACGTCAATACTAGTTTTATACTAAAAGATTACTTACAGAATTAAGACTACTAAAGCGACTTACGGTACATTTTATTTTGATAACAATCCGTGCGAGGCCGGGCCTAAGCTGTGATTTTGATATAGGCGATAACCAAAATCCAAATCAACTTGAACGAATCGGCGTTTTAAAAGAAGAAAGAAAGAAAGAAAATACATTTATTTGCAGAAATAACAAAACAACGACATACACAGTAACAAAAATAGCACGACAGTAGGAGTAACAATATAACAAACACAAATTATACACAGGCAGTTAGTACGTCCAGGTTATGAGCGTCCGCAAACTAGGATCCGGCTCAGCATTATGCGCCACGCACTAGTAAATACGAGTACGCAGCGCGCTGATCTTCCGCCGGCTCCAACATTTAGTACCGGATAGTCAGATTTTATTAAAAATAACATTATATAAACTAAAGAAAAGATAAAGACAGATATATAAAAAATAGAAATATAAAGAATATTGAACTTATATGTTTGGTGGTTTGTCCAAGGATAACTTTTGAAGCGTTTGATCTGATCATCTTGAAAGGTACGAGGTAGTGATGGCACAATCCTGGTGTGACTAAATGAGGTAGAAAACATAATGCGGCTATTAGTACCTTTGTGAGCAATTTGATAGTTTTAGTTTCATCTCCATATTGATGATAATTGACGACCTCCGTGGCGCAGTGGGCGTGGCGGGTTCGATTCCCGCCGCGGAACAAATGTTTGCATGATCTACAGATATTTGTTCCGGGTCTGATTGTTTCTCTATTTATTATAAGTTTACTTATTATTTATTTACAAAAAAAATGTATATTTCTGCTATCAGGTTCCCATAGTACAAGCTTAGTTTGGGGCTAGATAGCGCTGTGTGAAATGTCCAGCAATATTTATTTATTTATATTGTATAATAAGCAATAAGTATAAAAACTGAAACCCGGCTACGTAATAGGTATCGATGGTAGCCTATATCACCAGGTTCATAATAAAGAATCGATTGACGCCTCATTCATCAAAATCAGATAACTTGTTTAATCGCTACGGATGAACAAACGTATATACAAAAGTTACATACACAGACTGCTTTGGCTTTGCCGTATTCAGGTTAAAAAAAACTAGCTCGTAAGTAAAATAAATCATCATCATCATCCACAGCCCGACTTCACCCACTGCTGGGTATAGGCCTCCCCAAGTTTGTGCCATCCGCCACGATCCTGCGCTAGTCTCTCCCATTGACGGCCCGCGCCTTTAACGGTGTCGTCCACCCATCTCGCTGCCGAACCTCCTACCCTTCTACAGCCATTCCTCGGCCACCATTCAGTTGCTACCCTGCTTCACCTGTTATCACCACGTCCTGCCAAGTGTCACGCCCAAGACCATTTGAGCTCCATAACTCGATTCCCAACGTCATGAACCTTCGTTCTTCTACGGATCTCGACGTTTGGAACTCGATCTAAGAGTTTGATGCCGAGCATGGTACGCTCCATGGCTCTCTGTGCAACTCTTAACCTGTACACAGCCTCCTGCGTGAGCGTCCATGTCTCGGCACCGTAAGTCATGGTGGGCAGAACACATTGGATAAATAAGATCATTTTCGATATCTCCTTTTGTAAAATAAATAATTTTAATTAATTAATTCCTTATAATTCCAGCACCCATACCCAACAGAAGAGGAGAAGCGGACACTAGCGTCCCAGACCCGTCTCACTCTCCTACAAGTCAACAATTGGTTCATCAACGCGCGGCGTCGCATCCTGCAGCCTATGCTGGACTGTAATGACAAACCAGGTACATACATACAAACATACATACATACACTCTCCTACAAGTCAACAATTGGTTCATCAACGCGCAGTGTCGCATCCTGCAGCCTATGCTGGACTGTAATGACAAACCAGATCCATACATACATACAAATACTCCTACAAGTCAAAAATTGGTTCATCAACGCGCGGCGTCGCATCCTGCACCTTATGCTGGACTGTTATGACAAACCAGGTACATACATACAAACATACATACATACACTCTCCTACAAGTCAACAATTGGTTCATCAACGCGCGGCGTCGTATCCTACAGCCTATGCTGGACTGTAATGACAAACCAGGTACATACATACAAACATACATACATACACTCTCCTACAAGTCAACAATTGGTTCATCAACGCGCGGCGTCGCCTCCTGCAGCCTATGCTGGACTGTAATGACAAACCAGATCCATACTTACTAACATACACACTCCTACAAGTCAACAATTGGTTCATCAACGCGTGGCGTCGCATCCTGCAGCCTATGCTTGACTGTAATGACAAACCAGGTACATACATACAAACATACATACACTCTCCTACAAGTCAACAATTGGTTCATCAACGCGCGGCGTCGCATCCTGCAGCCTATGCTGGACTGTAATGACAAACCAGGTACATACATACAAACATACATACACTCTCCTACAAGTCAACAATTGGTTCATCATCGCGCAGTGTCGCATCCTGCAGCCTATGCTGGACTGTAATAACAAACCAGATCCATACATACATACAAATACTCCTACAAGTCAAAAATTGGTTCAGCAACGCGCGGCGTCGCATCCTGCACCCTATGCTGGACTGTAATGACAAACCAGGTACATACATACAAACATACATACATACACTCTCCTACAAGTCAATAATTGGTTCATCAACGCGCGGAGTTGCATCCTGCAGCCTATGCTGGACTGTAATGACAAACCAGGTACATACATACAAACATACATACATACTCTCTCCTACAAGTCAACAATTGGTTCATCATCGCGCGGCGTCGCATCCTGCAGCCTATGCTGGACTGTAATGACAAACCCGGTACATACATACAAACAATCGTAGGTACATTCTCCTGTAATGATGTATACATTTGTTTGTCAGTGGTTAATTATTTTTTTCGACCTAAAACTGTTTTTCAAGTCGGTCGGTAATCATTACTCTAGTCGCATTCCTTAAAACAAATACTAAACAAGCTTTCATCCAGGTCATAATTTAACTATATACCAAATTTCATCGAAATCTGTTCAGCCAATAGGTCGTGAAAACGTAACAAATACATATATAGAGTTACTTTCAAATTTATATTAATAAACTAAAGGAAATCTAATAGGTCCGATTAGACGTCTCTTATTTGTGCATAACTTTGCACGTACATCTACACAACGAAACAAAAAATAAACCACATAATGACAAACAATTATTATGTTATACATACACTATAACAATGAGATAATTAATAAGAAAATTAATAAGCACAAATTTCACATCATATTAAAAAAATTACACTCATAAACAATAGTTAAGCCTATACTATCGGCGTTCTAAGAGGCCTGATTTGACGTTGTCAAAATACAGAAAATAGAGATGGGAACTAGAGTAGAAAATACAGAATCGTTTGCTAGAAAAGCAGAATCGTGAGACATTTTGATTAATTGTTCTAAGAGTTTGTTATCGTTTAGTTTAACTTAGGTTGTATTAATATTGAACTAGCTTGGCTATATATACATAATTTTGTATCGTTTTTCATTCAAGAAAATACTGATATTAATGATAAGTAGATTAGATTAAAAAAATATTTATTGCACTGTTAGAATAATGATGAAACCCCCTCATTGTGGGCGCATCAACATCTATAATCGATTCATACGTATATAACATAAAAAAATAATAAAAAAATCTTAGAAAACTTTCTTGATTGATTGCAATCATTATTATAAATACGGGATTTATCACGTACCGTCTTCTTGGTGTCGGTATTGTATGTCGAAACACCGATAAGACATTACGTGATAAATCCCGTATTTATATTAATGACAAAAAAATGTTTTTATAAATCTAAAGTTTTCACTAAACTTGTATGTGTTTCGATTTTTTATAATAATCGATTTTGTTTGGTTTCCAATGGAAAATACTGGAATACTCGGGAGCGATAAAACTTCGTGGTTTCTGAATAGACAATGTTTTGGCCAAGGACTATCCACCAGACTTCAGGATCACGAAATTGCAAAGGATCAGAACCACACCACTCACCTCAGTCGCTTCGCCGCTCCAGAGGAAAAGAAGTGGCCGCAGGCGCTAACTGAGATTGTTGTAGCCTCTCTCGTCACAGTATTCGTCTGATCTCCAAACAACTTCGTTAAACAATTTCAATTATCCAAAACCCAACGTTCGCAAAAACTCTCCACACCAGACGTCAATCAATTTTGAATCTATTTTGCTTTCTTGTACTGCGCGTACCAAGGAGGTTTCATGGCGCCTGCATGAAGGCCCGTTGGAAACGGCTTTACTCACAAGCTCCATGACAGTGTTCTATCCATTACAAAAAGCAGTAATCCCAAAATCTGGCTCAAACAGACAGTAATCTTTTATTCATGCCGAGGATATTTGGTATTAATACATTTTGCATCAAAACTAGCTACATTATAAAACTATGCTCAAACACCACACCCAAATGGTTAAAACGATTGCAACTCTACGGCATTGAACCCAATGATACAACATTGGAATAGCGTCGGATATCATAATAATGTTGGCATTACATATGGTTGATTTTTTGATTTCTTGTGTAGACATTCGTTCAAAGTTACCACGGCGAGAAAAATGACAGACGTTAAATCGGGCTTATAATAACGACGCAAGTATATATCAACATTTCGACTGGACGATATTACAATGTTGTATCATTTGTTTTTTTAAGTCTGTTACTAAGCAGAAAAGACTTTCTTCCCGTCCTATTATTACTATGTAAGTATATAATATTATACTTATGTAAGTATACTGAATAGGTATATTGTTGTGTGCAGGTGGTAAGAAGAGTAAATCAGGGGGCGCTGGCAAGCGGTACTGGCCTGACGCGCTCGCCTCCAACGCACACTTCACAGCCGGTGAGTCACACACACACAACCACCCTCATACACAACCTATCTCTCTCTCTCACACACACACAATCACCCACACACAACCACCCTCCATGCAACCGCCCACACACAACCTTACACATACAGCCACCCTCACACACAACCACATTCCACACAACCACGCACACACCATCGCATACACAACCCCTCACATACACAACCACACACACGCGTGCGTGCGTGTGTGTGGTTGTGACACAGACACACACATATTTTATTATATCGGCTAGAAATTGATGAACTGTGATAACTATTACTTATTTTAATAAGATCCTATTGTACAACAGTTAGAGCAATAAATTTTTCTGATTTCTGATTGATTTGGTACAAAAACATAGGAATCAAAAACAAAAAAGAATGTTGCAAGCTTCAAAAAAGTAAAAAGCTGTGTAGCAGTTAGTGTCAGCGCCCGTCTCCTAGTTGTACTTTTTTCTCTTTTAATAAATTTTGACTATTTCCCTTATAACTAATAAAGTAAGACATAGATATCTAGACATCTTTTATTTAATACAATAACACACAATACAATTATACTTTAAAATAGAGAAAAGACAGATAAAGGTAGACTGGGTGCAGTGGGTGAATAGCCGGCTGAGACGCTATTACTTCTGAGACCTTCTGCGAGCCAATGATTGATTGTTCTACAGATATTTGTTCCGGGTCTGGTTGTTTCGCTATATATTATAACCATGTATTTACAAAAGAAAAACGTATATAAGTAGGTATTCTATCAGTTATATGGTTCCCATAGTACAAGCTCTGCCTAGTTTGGGGCTAGATCGCGCTGTGTGAAATGTCCAGCATTATTTATTTATTTCATATAATTATATATTTCATGAAATAGTAGAGATGAAAAAAATAAACAGAAGAGAACTAGGTAAATACTGTGTGTACTGTTATCCCTTATAATAAAGTTGTACTAATTTTCCCTTATAGTAAAGTTGTACTATATTCTCTTATAATAAAGTTGCACTATTATTTTGGCAGCAGGTCTACTCTCATCGTCCGAGGACGAGGCGGAGGGCGAGGCGTCCGCGGACGAGAATGATGATGACCAGTCCAACGATCACTTCCCCATACCGAGCCTGCATTAGACAACTATCAGACGCAGAGAGAATCATCAAAAACGGTACAGACATTGCCTGTGAAACCATTGAAATAGTGAACTATCAGATGCCGGAATCCTCGAAAACGGTTCAGCATGAGCATCAACAGAACTTCTTCGAGTTTTTGATAATGGACCTGCATTAGTGCACTATCATATTGCAGAAAGGACTTATCAAATTCGATTCAGCCGTATTGCAAATGGGCATGAAATTGAACATTTTGATATCATTCGTTAGTGAATTATCAGAATCATCAGTAATAGTTCAGTAATTGCAAACAGTTCTCAGAACCGAATCTATTAGATGCATATTGATTTATCAAATACGGTACAGCATATTTTTTGAATACAAAAATGAACTGTTAACTGAGGAAAGACTCATCAAAAATGAGTTAGCCATGGACATACTTCCGTGTGATTTGTGGTCTATTAGTGTGATGGTGGAAAATAAATTATAAGAAGATTGGTGAAACTGGACCCAAGCAATATATTTAATGATCATCATCAAATATCGCCACAGAAAATATTAAAAAAAAATGCGTCAAATGATTTCTTAGTAAATTAAAATGCTATTGTAAAAATCTAAATAACATACAAAGAAAATCTTATCGCTTTGAAGCGATTTCTTCTAAACAACCATTGTCTATATACGAATATTGATTGGGTCCCTCGCTCTTAGAGTTCGCCAATCTCCTTTAGCATAAACAAAAATCGAACTATGAATTGAGAAAGTTGCATGTAAATTGGTGTAGTAATATCGACCACAAATCAAAGAAATAACATGTAATAACTATGTATACGTATTATTTAGATCATGACAAGATACGTCGCAAATTAATTAAAAATATTAATTTATTTGATATAAAAGACATTTTCTATTACTGAAAAGTATACCATATTATTTGTAAGTAATTTTAGAATTTATAAATATGTGTACATTTTATTTTATTAAAAATTAAGATGCCAAAATTTAAAGTACTATAAAATATAGAAAAATTTATACATGTACTACCGGCTGCGGCTTCGCAAATAAAAATGGCCTATTTTAATCATATCTTTACTTAAAAATGAAGTCGCTTCAGCTGTCTGTTACATATTAGATCTTTTGTACTACTAAACGGATTTTAATGTAGTTTTCAGCAATAAATAGACTGATTCAAGAGGAAGGTTAATATGTATAACTAGCTTCCGCCAGCGGCTTCGCACGCATTGTTTGTCAACAAAAAGTAGCCTATGTGTTAATCCAGGTTCATAATCTACGTACATACCGATTTGAAAGTAACTCTTGTCTCTCTTGTCTGTTTGTTACCTTTTCACGACTGAACGGCTCGACCGATTTCGTTGGAATTTGGTACCTATGTACCTAGATAGATTATGAATGGACTTGAGACATAGGATACACTTTACACGACTGCACAGAAGAAGGGTAATGTTTTATTGACGAACCACGCGTACGAAGCCGCGGACGGGTCAGCTAGTTGTATACTAAATTTCATCGAAATCGGCAGCCGTTTTAGTCGCATAAACGTAAGAGACGTGCGAAGCCGCGGGCGGCAGCTTGTCAATTATATTTTCAAGTTAAAAACAGTTAAATTGGACGGGCAATGTATACGCAAAATTTACAAAAACTCTAATAAGTATACGAAAAAAATACGTAAAAATTATATGTATACGATTATATTAAATTTTAACTTAAATTAGTTGTCAGTATACGGAAATTGTCAATATTTTTTTAATTAGTGCTGATTTATTAAAAAAAATGTCATTTAAAATTTTTATTATCGCTAAATGTTAACTAAAATAAAATGCACACATATATATTTTACAGGGTGTATTGGAACTTGTATGCAAACCGGAAAAGGTCATTGTCCTTACTATAAGAACTATATATTCCACTACTTATGAAATTCGATGTTTTGAAGATTTTTAAAACCATCTCAAAACTTTTCAAGTCTAGACGGGACAATCTGGAAAATTTTTGTGATGGTTATGGTATGGTTTGTATGGTTAAAAATCTTAGAATTTTCCGTAAGTGTTCGGATAATACTATAAAAAAATACTACTCAATGTTTTGAAAAATCACTTTGTAAAAATCAACTACTTTCTGTGAAAGTTAGGTATCAGTTATGAACGTAGTAAAGTTTTGCGTTGCTAGAAGAATGAATGAATGAATGAAAATTCTTGAATATTACTTACCAAGCCATATACAAAAAAATGGCACTCCGGGAGTGAAAACTTGAACAAAATACAATATACATAACAAAATACTTATATACAAAGGTGTCGGTAACGGTAACAGTGCCGCGAGTTCAATGGTTTTTCCCATCTCAAGAAATGCCCAACGCGCTTATAGAAGTTTTCACTTCATATACAGAGCTGTTGGTAACGGTAACAGTGTCGCGAGTTCAATGGTTTTTACCCATCTCAAAAAATGCCCAACGCGCCTAAAAATATAAACGTTTTCACTTCGAGACAAACTTTCGTGATTTATTTGAATCATTATTATAAAATACGGGATTTATCACGGTACCGTCTTATCGGTGTTTCGACCGACACCCTGATGAAGGTTCACGAATTGAATCGAAACATTGCCGGTCGTAACATCGATAAAACGGTACGTGATAAATCCCGTATGTATAATAATTGGCAGTCTTATCACTAAAGAAAGCGATCTCTTGCAGACATCGCTACTGTTCGAGGCTATCATTCGACAATACACGTTCTATGTATAATCCTAAACATTGGTTGAATTAGTGGAATGACAAATATTTTAATGATATATACTTTACAGCCTTCATTCATTCATTAATTCATGTTCTAGAGCGGCTGTTTCTTTACTTTCAGCCTCTTTCGAAAGCATACACGTTCCGATACACCTCGTACTTCTTAGTACCATGTATACGTAAACCATACCTCAGTAATAAACTAATATTCGTATTGATAACTATTATAAAATGAAAATACTCATTACCATCTTGTAAAAAAAAAATTGCTTCAATTTTTTTTTAACTTTTTTTGGAGCTCCATTTGGTTTTCTTGCAGAAACAGATTCATATTGATTTCAAGAACCTATGTTATATTGGTTGTTTACTAAGTATTATCCGTGCGCGATAAGTTGGGACCTGAGCGCGGTGACGTCATATTGCCGTGTTTGTACCGCCCGCAAAAAAGCGAACATAACAAGCAGCCGCCCGCGGCTTCGTCTTTGTTTTTTTTAACCTAATTTATTATGTTACTCAGGGAGGACGCTGCTTTTTATCTAATCTTTTTTACACTATTTGGATAAAATAAAAATACAATGTTTAAGTTTATACATTTATTTTATCTATTATTTACATTATCTCATCTTCGTCACTACTTAGTGGATTTATGTCTTCTAGAGGTTGTTATTCGTCCTCAGTCTCACTATAATCACTTGACGAAGAGGTATCCGATAAATTTACAACATTTACTATAACAACAAAAACTACAACAACAAAACAATGACACAAACGAAAACTAAAAGAATTCCAGAGCGCGTCGTTACGTGACGTAGGCCAGTACGAGACTAAAAACCCTAGTAAAAAATAGCGATGCGAACGGTACAATACGGGCGCCATCGGGGAAGTGCAGGGGAAGCGATCGGGGAGTCGCATTCCTAGCAGGTACCAAGTTATCGCGCACGAGTAATAGTTATATATAAATATTTTCCGATATTTTCCCTCTTATGGTAGTTTTTACATTGTGGCCGCAATTGTATGGTCATATTGTACACAAATAAATGTATGTCATTTTCTGACAAAATGTCAATGGAGAAATAGAGATTACATACCGAAATTACGTGAGGTGAAGGGGGGGGGGGGGTTCGTATGACGTATTTTTTTATTTTATCAGTTTTCGAGAGAAGAAATCTTGAAATAGTGAAGCCAACTGTGTGTTTTTAACTTATTCCAACGCATTTACCCTATGAATACAAATTTTGACAAATCTCACGTGAGGTAAGGTTAGGGGATGGGGAGGGGGGGGGGGGGGGGGGAGTTAATCACGTAATTCATGCACGCCCCCTAACTACAACATAAGTAAAATAGGTTTTTAAAATCACTATGAATAACTAGAAAAATTAACACTGTCTTTTAATATTATCTAACCAGACAAGTAAAAATTGAAGCAATATTTTGAAAGCTATCTTTTTACATCTCAAAGAGATTAATTTTAACGCTTTTTTACCAAGAGATAGTCAATTGAAGTTTTCGACCGGTTGTGATGTTACTTTACTTCAATAACACTTGACTGAAACATGGAAATAGATTAAAATGTATTTTTTACCGCTGAAACTATAGACCATACCGTCCATAGACAAAATGTATTTATTTTTTATGTAATATATGTTTTATAGCGTTTTATCTGCGTGTGGTTGTATTAGCTTATCTACACTGCCGGGGTTATTTATTAACATACTGTCCCGCCCCGGTTTCTCATGGATTTTCAACAAAATAATACTACGTGTTTCGTTATGTACGACATTAAGTGAAAACACGGGTAGGGCTAATGGCTAGTATTGTTGTAAAATACTTTTTCAAATTCATTACCATAAACTAAACAACCTTAATATCAAGTCCTAAAATATCAATGAAACAGCCTGTATAAAATAGGTAAACCAATCATATTCATTCATCCTGTTAAGGCGGGATTGTTTCGGAACTTTAGATATTTTACGCTACCTCAGGCCCCGCCAATCTAAACGTATCTGCACTGCACTAATTTGAAACGCGGGGGAATTTTCGGGAGACAAACGGCGTGCATCCGACCTCTAAGACGTCTCGACGGGCACTGGCCGCCGGTCGCGAGTGCCTGAATGAGTAGATTTTGATAGTTTTCTTTCACAGAGATTAGTAATAACCGAATTAAATATTGTTTTTTCACAATTCCTTAGTTAATAATAAGCTCTATCTTTTGGTATAAATTTGACATGATTTCAAGAAGAAACCTCTTAGTATCGACCGTTTAAATATCAATTTAGTGTCAACTTTATGATTTTTTTTTTCGAGAAAAGTATTAATATTCGTGTTTCTATCTTCACAGAGCGGTACATTATATGTTCAATTTTAATAAAATATGTTTTTTGTGCATATTTTACATTTCAGTAGAGAGATACAGTTGTTAAAATCACCTAAAAGTCGCCACCCTTCAAACTTCCCCGTCTTAAACTGACTAAGCGGTATCGTCGCAAAGGCACCGCCGATTTACGTAAAAAAAATATTGTTAATGTATTGTTAATGCTGGATTTAAGATGCCGCTAAAATTTGTTAATACGATTCCGGATGTGTGTATTAAAATAATGTCGTACATAACAAAACAGGTCGTATATGACTCAGGAAAAGTGAAGTATATCACTAAAAATATTTCTGAATCGTAATTTTAAATACGGGAAACACCGATAAAACGGTACGTGATAAATCCCGTATTTATAATTGTTAAAGTTTTTGAGGTCTCCTACAAACAAACTTTACCTTTTTGTAATTATAATCAATATATTATAAAAGCATTCAAATTTATTATTATTTAAGTGCTGTAAAAGCTTATTGTGATTTGTTGGCTGTATTTATAACTTATTGACGTTTCAAAGTGATCCTTGTGATTTTTAATGAATAAAAGATTTTGACTTAAAGGTACCAACCACATGCAAATAAAATATCAAAAACTCGATGTATTGTTTTAAACGCCGCCATATTAGATTATAGATTAGTTTTTAAATGTAAGGCCTATTTTAATGAATATACGATGTTATATACGATTCCAAAATAGTGTATACTCGGTAACCTTCGATTCAAAACTGTATACGCAAAAGTATTAAAGAATAATCGAAATTTTTAAATTTAGAAGTAATTTTTTTGGAGGGTAGTTGGAAGGTAACATGTGCCATTTCAGCATCTTATGCCAAATATTTTTGTAAAATCGCTTGCGAGGGAAAAGTTAACAAAAATTTAAAAACATTCAAAAGTTTTTTTAGATAAATTGTGTTAATAAAATGCTGATTTGTCATTTCGTTATTGAAGTTTGATATTTGTATAAGCGCGGGCTGTTTATTCATAACTAAAAAAAATCGATCTTGCTACCACAAAAAAAGTCGAAGTAAAAAAGTTACATCGGCGCGCAACTTCCGTCATGCTGAAAATACACTGATCTGTTTCAGTTTTTCTGTTGGTATGTAACGTGTTTAATAATGCGTAGCCGATAAGGGGCCGTCCATTAATTACGGGAGATGTTCAGGGGGGTGGGGGGAGGGGGTCTAGCCGAATCTCGCCCAATCTCACGTGGGGGAGAATGTTATCACTGTAAATCTAGATTACGAGAGAAGCAATCTTGAAATAATGAAGCCAATTGTGTTTTTTTAAATAAGTTAAACGCATTTACCCTATGAATACAAATTTTGAAAAATCTCTGTGAGATTAAGGTAGAGGGTCGAAACGAATCTCGTGACATCTTAAAAAATGCCAAAAACGTCTCACGTAATTAATGGACGCCCCCTAACATTATTGAGATTAAATTACCTAGAAATGTGTATTAAAAATAGCCCTTGCACGGAAATGGGGTTTGATCGTTTGTATAAAACAAAAATTAATGTTATATCAACTAATCAGCCAAATTAAGTCAATTTGATTTATTTCGAGTATTTATATGTTATTTAATAATAGATCCCACCACACCACAAAATAGATAGCGAGCGCCTGTTTTCGCTCGTACAAAACATCACTTCTGTATCTCTCTATTTTGTGGTAAAACCCCATCTCTAATACGAAAAGTATCGGTGTGTTAGTCTGTTGTAAGGAACGAATATACGTAAATTGGATGGTGAAAATTAAAATTAAGGATTTTTTATATATATAGAAGTATTCGGTAAGGTAGTAAACTTAAAATATTTTCAAAAATCTTGGAAGCCGATATGATAATTATTTGGTAAGTGGTCATACCGTTAAAATACTGTGTAAATGTGTAAATAAATGGCGGTCTTATTGCTAAGTATAGTCTTTGGATGAAATTGATTGTATGTTTTAACTTTTTTTTTTTATTCGACTTGGTGATCGAACAAGCTTATGGCTCACCTGATGTTGAGTGGTAACCATCGCCTGTAACAAAGTATTGCCTTGTAGGTCACGCACCTTAGATACGTGCCCTACGATGCACTGCCCTGCGTCCATCAACTTGAGGCATACATGTGTAAAGCCTCATGTTACCTATAACAATTGTGTACCAACATAGATATGTAATAAATTGTAAGATATGGTATACCTCTGGTATATTTTTTATCTCCGTTTAACATTTGAAAAAGAGTGTTATTATAAAAAAGCCTACTTTAAAATTTTGTCTTCGATGTATATTTTATTGGGGTTTTTCGAAATTGGTCTTAATGCTACTATTTTGGTGATTTTAGCAAAATAAGTCCTGCGGCTGTTTGATGAAACTAAAGGTTGTCAAAGGAAAATATTGCTGAAAATTTATGTTTAATTTATTTATTTTTTTATTTACTTATTTGATAATTAAACAACTAAGCACAGGTTATGATTATTGATGCGTTAAAACCTATGTAAGGTTTAACTACATATTAGCTTGGCAAAGATAAGATCCAAGCAAGATGTAAAGATCCAGGCTGCGCCATCTATTAAGCTAGTTGGAACTAGGTTTCTTGATAGCTTCTTGAAGCTAAGATGATAGGCCATTTTAAGAAAACAATTTTTTTAGTTCGCCTAACAATTTGTATGTAATTATCTAACAAAATGTCCAAATCAATGGAGAAATAAAGACAATACCCTACTATGTAAATAGTGAATGAATGAATGAAAGTACAGAACGTTCACGTAAAAAAAAATCAATAATAAATAAAACAAAGCCACAAAGACTTATCGCTGGCCAAAATACATGGTTGGTGTTAATTAAAATACAAATTTCAAAATATATTTTAGTCGTGTATTTTAAAAATGTAAAATGCAGTATTTTAAGTATTTTTAATTAAGAAACAGAATACAAAATACAGTCAGGTGATAAGTATTTGAAGTACAGGTGCAGTGTTGCCAACTTTAAAGATTGACATATTTAGCGGTCGCCATTTTGCTTACGAATAGTCACGAAAACTATCGAGCGTTATTTTCTGTAGAACGCACCATTAATAAGATCGCTAAATGTATTTATGTTCAGATGTATTTTGAAGCCATAAGTATATTTTGAAATACTAACTACAAAGTACCTCAGCGTCAGGTAATTGAAATACCAATTACAAATTACATTTTTACAAAGTAATTTAATTACAAATACAAAAAAATACGTATTTGTATTTCAATTACGTATTTTAATTACAAGTAATTCAAATAACGCCCACCCCTTAGTAACACTTAGAAACCTCCTTCCCTCCTTCCCTCATATTCAATCCGAAAGATAGATGTCGTTGACCGCAGTGTATGAAAAGACCACTTACCAGTTAAAATGTCAACTATTAGACGTAGTGAATTCTGTTGCTTATATTTTTCCAAGCGTTATTATTAAGGAGAAATGTCCAGTTGTTAGTATACTATAGATTTAACGCTTGATATTGTAAGCATTTCACGTTATACATAATTATATTACGGCATAATTTTTGCTAGTCAATAAAATAATTTCTAGGCTCTTGTGCGTTTTATTTAAAACTAGACTGACTGATGACTTGTCAGAGCGACTAACCTGCGGTCTCGCACGCGTGGTATATATATCCCAATCACGGTCATAATTATTTTTATATTTTTATTTGAACAAAACACAAATACAGTTAAAAACCAACACAGATAAAATACAATAAATACATTATAATAGTGGACCGTTCTGTGGTAATGTCCCCACACTAGGCTCGGAGCTTGTATCGTGGGAACAGTTTATAAACAAAATCAAAAGGAGAACGGGCATCCTGGTCTACAGTCCAATAAAAATGAGCAGCACATTTTCGAATTGGCATACAATAGTACATCAAAATATACTATTTGAACTTTCCTCAAAAGTCTGTCCGTTTTGAGTTACAGCCATGCAAACACCAGCATTTTTTGTTTTAAAGAACATAAAATAACGGTTTCACGATTACTATATCCATACATAAAGGCTCCTATACAATGCAGTAGCAAGAGCGAGAAGGGAGAAGAGCGATGTAAGGGCCGTGGGGAGAGGGATGCGTACGCGGGGGAGGGGAACGGTTGTGTACGCGCCGCGCCGGACGGCTACAATAATCAGTCGCATCGCATCAAGTGAGTGGCTACGTCACGTCTTGTTACGATAGTGCTGTGTTTGAACTTCTTTCTCTGTTTTTACTGACCCTGGCTTGCTTTTGGACCCTGTTTCTTTCCCTAATGTGTTAACTTTGGCTCGACTTATTGACTTTTGAACTGCCTACCGATAATGGAAGTTTTTCGAAACTGTGTGATGTGTCGTCGAGGACTTTACCGCGGACGGTACCAGCAGCATATCTTGGCTGATAACCTGCAAAGGGAACGACCAGAATTCGCCGCGTTTATACAACAACATGCTGTGTTGGAGGTTAGTTACCTTTTATTTTTATTATATTGAGTAGTTAGGCATAGGATTTATTTATTTTAAGTATTAATTGTTATTATTTTCAGGTGGTGTTCGACAGTACTCGAAGCTTGTGTCACCGATGTTGGCAGAGGACTGAGCGTGATCATAGACCTGCACAGCAAGCGGCGCGAGCGCCTGGTACATTGCACTCTCAAGAATACACGAAGGCACCGAACACTTCGGTGCATTGTATTTACAACAACTGTGCTAATATTACCCGTAATCATATACCAAACGCGATAAGAATTAATGTATTTTGTGAGAGCAAGCTTTTTATTCCTGATAGCGCTAGGGTGTGTACAGAACACTTACAAAATAATGAATGGAGCAACCTGCCGCAAATGTGTAATGTGACACATGATTTTAATGACGCTCAGTTTACATCGCTCTGTGACTTGATGAGAATGGCTGCTAACAACCAGCCCAGAATCGACTTCGAAAACAGAGGCACCTTGTCTAATGAAGAGATGCACTTATGGACTGGGCGCACTTACGATCAGTTCGAAGCTATATTAGAACAAACTCCGTCACTAAGTGAACGTTGTAACCAGCCTAGAACTGCATTAGGCATCTATTTAACAAAACTTAGAACTGGAGACTCTGATGAGAGATTGGCAACGTTATTTCATATGTCTCGTCGAAAACTAGAACGTTTTTTGCCTATAGTTCGAGAATGTCTGAGCAACGATTACGTTGTGCTGCATCTAGATGTGGACCACATTACCAGAAATGATATCCTTCAAAGAAACTTAACAATTCCAAGGGCTTTATTTGGAAACGATGAAAACATCAAAGCCATAATTATATGTGACGGTACATATATATATATATATATTAACAAAAGCTCCAACTTTTTGTTTCAACGGCTGTCATACAGCTTACACAAATATCAAAACTTGTTGAAGCCGTTTTTAATGGTATTCACGGACGGCTATATATTAGATGTCAAAGGGCCATTTGCCGCTACCAGAACCGATGCCCAGATCATGAGTGAAATAATGAATAACGAAGATGAGCCGCTGCATTGGTTACTCGAACGTAATGATGCGTTTATCCTAGACAGAGGATTTAGAGATAGTTTGCAGGATATAGAAGCTTGTGGCTACGAACATCATGTGCCACCAACTAAAGACAGAAGAGAAAATCAACTCACTACAGAACAAGCTAATCAGTCTCGTTTGGTCACCATGTGCCGATGGGTGGTGGAAGTAGTAAATGGGAGATTTAAGCGAGATTTTAAATTTTTGCGTCAAAACTATTTTAATAAAACGTTGCCAAAAATGTTTGTTGACTTCAAAATAGCTGCAGCCATTCTAAACCACTTCCACGCCCCCATCGAAGATAGTTCACACGCAGCAGCCTTTTTGAATTCAATAAGAGCTAAAATACACATACCAAACACATTTCACAATTATGTGGAAGCAAAGAGATTGAATTATAGGAGAGCAGACTTCATGCGAATCGAAGCAAATGAAATAGAAAACTTCCCAAGTCTTAGTGAAGAACAAGTCATACATTTTGCCTTGGGAACTTACCAGTTAAAGCTCGCTCGATCATATTGTAGCGAGCACTTACAAAATGGTCTTTATATAATCGAGACGTATAGAGATAACGCTCTAGAAGACTTGGCACAATATGATATCAACGAAGAGGCTTGGCTATTACGTGGACGTATACAGTCTCGACATGTCCGAGCCAGGAAATATTTTTGTTATAAACATTTTGTTATATATCAATAATATTAATAACAATATTACACAATATTATTGTACCTGCTTGACAGGGCGACGTACTATAGGTACTTGTGCCCATGTACTGTCAATTATATGGTACGTAGGTTATGCCCGTCATGAAGGGTTCAATGAACCTGCATTGTTCCTTAACAGTATTCTCATCGATGATGATGATGATGATAATGTTTAATAACATATTGTTTTGATTTTTTAAGAAGATGTTGTTTTTATTTGTATTACTACTTACCTAACTTAAATAAAATCATTACATTACACAAAATGTTTTTTTAATTACCACGATATTCAATGTTTGGCACTAAATATTATCAGATTCAATTTTTAGTAGAACTCAGATCGGACAATACTTAGAGAAATGCGACTTTCTACATATGAAAATACCATATGAATTACCTTTATATTGACATATGACTCATTTTTATTGCAAGGTAGACCAGCTTCCATACACTTATGCCCGTTCTCCTTTATACATACTAGATATAACATAAGTAAAAACCGGCCAAGTGCGAGTCGGACTCGCGCACGAAGTGTTCCGTACCATTATCTCTAAAAACGGTAAAAAAATCATGGCTGTTGAATGGGAGCCCCACTTAAATATTTATTTTATTCAATAGCACAATTTTATTTATTTACCTTATTCGAGGTTGGTGCCGATTAAGCTAGTCCTCTAAATTGTATGAGCGCCCACACAACTCATCAATCTTAATTGGCGTCAACTATGTATGTATAGGGCCACCCTTTAATTTTCAAATTTTTTTAGTTTTTTGGAATGTATACTTTATTTTTGCTGCTTGCTTTTTGCCAAATTTCGTGATTCTAGTTCATTGGGAACTACCATACAGGTTTTCAACCCAAAACTTAAAGGGTACTTCCGGTCGACCTAGAACTGTGTCGTGTCGAAATCGTGAAAATAAAAGTAACAAACAAATAAATAATACCTACAAGTCACCAGTGGTCTCACTCCGCGGGCAGCAAAAATGTAGTTATTTAGTTTTTATTCATTTTCCAAATAAGTATTGTACATGCATATGAATATTAAAAACAGACAGAGGGACAGTTACTTAGGAATTTAGATTAAATGGATGAATGCATCAGGTCCCATGAGCTATGATTGGTTCCTCTGGAATCTATGGGGGAAATCTAGATAAGTCTCCACCACAGGCTCCATATTCGTTTTTATATAAATTAACAGAATTGGGCCCGACCCCAGGGTGATCAGTTTTCTTCAACCACACCAAGGTCGACGATGAATCAGTATCGTAAATTATTTGTTGTCGAATTATTTGTTCTAAAACTTTTTGAGCATATCCACGCCATCTATCGTCAAACCTTTAAAACTTTGAAAGCATAGAGCCACTGATCGCATAGAGCTAATTAAATTTTCTACTTGTCAATAGTTGGTTATCTTGGAGTGCTATATATATTTTATCTGTGGCCAACACTTCCCTACTCCCCAATAGGTGGCGCTACTAAACGCTAACTTCAGAGTGTACTTTATTACCTGTGGAATTGTTTTTATCTGTGGTTGAGGCGACAAGCGGCTAACTTCACACAATTACTATAGAAATTTGAAAGATGGCTTCTTCGGTAAAGTTTTCAGTCATTGATGTAAATGATTTTCTATCGAAAAAACAAGCAGCCGAGCCGGAATTGGCAGCAGATTGGGCAAAACTCGAAGAGCTTTACAATAAAAAGTAAGTTTCTCCGCCACATTCTTCTCACTAGCCGTGAAAATTTACATCGTCATCTTGTAACCTATTGTTTTTGTTTTTTACAGATTATGGCACCAACTTACTCTGAAACTACAAGTTTTAGTTAAGCACCCTACGCTCCAGGAAGGGGACAACCTCATCCAACTGTACAACAACTTCCTCACAGTGTTTGAAAACAAGTAAGTAGCAATTTTCTAAACCATGATTCCAGTCATTGTTCATCGAATCTACATCTCTAAAAAAACTACAGAAAACGAAGGCAAGATTATAGTTATACGGAAAGTCATAGTCCAATGGAAGTGTTCCATTTGTGACTTATTTTGAGTTGTATTCTCTTGTTTCAGAATCAATCCCTTATCGCTGGTAGAAATTGTATCGATCATCACTGCCCAATATCAGGATAAGAAAGAGGCGATAGCCTTCCTTGAGAAGATTGAATCTAAAGTCAAAATCAATGATGAAGCATTGGCCCTTTGCAAGGTAATCTAAAATTAAATAAAGGTAAACTTGTTATGTTTGTAATTTTAGAAGTGACTGAACCTTTGCTTATAATTACATTACTGATTGAAAGCCCAGTGTTATATTTTATATGATAAAAACTATGAGCAAAGCTATTATAATGAAAGTAAAATAAAATCTGGTATCGATTAAGACCAGGATTGAGATATAGGCTACTTTTTACCCAACTAGAAAGAGGGTTATGCTTTTAATGACAAACTGAACAAGGGGTCAGCTATATACTATTGACAAACTGAACTCCAACGGTATAAAGAT
The DNA here is from genome assembly GCA_918857605.2 of Philereme vetulata. Taxonomy (NCBI): domain Eukaryota; kingdom Metazoa; phylum Arthropoda; class Insecta; order Lepidoptera; family Geometridae; genus Philereme; species Philereme vetulata. Next base: position 1,983,740 of record OU975453.1, read on the forward strand.
AATTATATAAAAATAAATTGTTTTATTGTAGCATTATGATTAAAAATGTGTCAAATGACATTTTTATTAAAGGGGAAGATGTTTTTCATAAAGAGTTTTCTCTTCAGAATTCCCATATAAATCTCTTTATTCTCATACATCTTTGCTACTTGTTGTGCGCTACCTATCTATACTAATATTATAAAGAGGAAAGATTTGTTTGTTAGTATTGATAAGATCCAAAAGTATAGGACCGATTTAAAAAATTTTTTATCTGTTGGGAAGCTACACTACGACGGCGGCACTGAAAATTTCGAGAATCAAGGAAGTGACACAACATTACTATTTAAAAATTTATTTATTGCTTTTCGAAGTATTCTCCGGGAAATTTCACACATTTTTCCATACGATGGAACCAATCATTGAAGCAACCATTCCATTCGGAAGTTGGGGGTCTCCAAAATGGCCGTTTTGTAGGCGTCCACAGCTTCTTCAGGTGATGAAAATCTCTGACCACGCAATTTATTCTTTATTTTAGGGAAAGTATAGAAATCATTAGGGCTTAGGTCGGAGCTGTACGCCGGATGGTCTAATAATTCTATGTTTTCTTGCTCTAAAAACTCTTTTGTTCTGTGCGCGGTGTGAGAACTCGCATTGTCGTGATGGAGGATGATGCGGCGGTTGCAGTTCTCTTTACGGAGTTCAGAAACGACCTTTGGCAAACAAATGCTAGCATACCATTCTGCATTAACCGTTCTTTGTCCCTCAAAAGGAATAGTCGCAACATGGCCGGTTTTGGAGACAAACGTGGCCACCATTTTTTTTGCAACACTCCGTGAACGAGTAATTTTTGTTGACTTTAACTCATTTTCGAACACCCAAACTCGTGACTGGTTTTTTTTCTCGGGTTCGTACGCGTATATCCAGGATTCGTCACCTGATACGATGTTGTATACAGTATTTGAGGATCCTGCGTGGAATCTTTCGAGAGTTCTGACGCACCAAGTTACGCGAGCCGTATTTTGCTCTTCACAGAGCAAATGCGGTATCCATCGGGAAAACAACTTTTTTACACCTAATTGTTCATGCAAGATTATTTGTATTTGACTCATGCCAATGTCTAAAGTTGCCTGAATTTCGCGGTATGTCACATGTCGATCTTCCCCAATCAGCTTACGCACAGCATCAACGTTTTCTTGGGTGACTGCAGTTTTTGGACGACCTTGACTGGGATCATCACTGAGCTTGACACGTCCACGTTTAAATTCAGCAAACCAGCGATAAATTGTGGTTTTGGATGGGGCTTCATCACCAAATGCAGAAATCATCCGGTCAACACACTGTTTTTGTGTTAAACCACTTCGAAATTCTTAATAAATCATCGCTCTTGAATTTTCTCGAGTCAATTCCATTTTCTCAACGACTAAACAAGTTTGACAAGACCTTGTGACAAGACCGAGAATATTTTTTAAAATAAATGAATGGTATTCGATTTTTAAAACCAAGGAGTTTTCAATTAAAAAGATTTTAATATGACAGGAACAGTGGAAATATTCCATTCCCGATACTTTTAGTGCAGCCTATGTATACCCGGGTGACATAGGCTACTTTTTACCCAACTGCGCAGAAGGAGGGTAATGTTTTTATTGAAAAACTACGCGTGGGAAGCTGCGGATTGGTCAGCTAGTATTAGATATTTTCCACATTACACAAAGGTTAATTAGAAGAGAATAGTTGCTAGCATTAAGCTCGCCTATTTATTGCATCTGTAATGCAATAAATAATTTTGAATCATTTGTTGTCTAATCTTTATCTTTATCAAAATTATCATTATCTTGTTTGAGATGTTTTTTTTTGAATTCTCGTACTTTCACACAGTGCTACCTAGCCCCAAACTAAGCAAAGCTATGTGAACCAGATAACTGATAGAATACTTAAATACTTTTTTTTTTGTAAATACGTTCTTGTAGTATATAAAGTGGTACTCTTCCACCTTTAATAAGCGCACCGGCAAGGAGTGGAACGCCTTGCCCGAGTCTGTGTTTCCTGATAACTACAACCTAGGGGTCTTCAAATCGCGAGTTAATAGGTTTCTTCTAGGCAAGCGTGTACCATCGTAGACTGCATCATCGCTTACCATCAGGCGAGATCGTGCTCAAACGCTAGCTTATAAATTATTATAAAAAGATAAACAACTAGACCTTAAACAAATATCTGTAGATCATGTAAACATTTGTTCCTCATTTGCAGGTCCTCCAAGGACAGATATACTTGGAGAAGCTGAATGACCTGGATTCCACTGAGAAGATAATTGAGCAGCTGGAGGGCACACTTGAGGATGCAGATGGAGTCACTCCCGTCCACGGCAAGTTTTACAAACTGGCCTCTGAGTATTACAGGTGAATGTACCAACAAAGTAACATGGTGTCTCACTATGGGTCTAAGATTATTGATTGAGTGAAGCGAGATCCAAGATTTTTAAAATCATCTCGTTAGTGAAAATGGATTACGACTAACGCGTTAGTCGTAATCTGAATCATTTTCACTAGTTTCGACCTAGACGTGAAATGGCCCGGTAGCACAGTTGGATAGTGTATACTCGTATCAAGAGGAAGGTTCAAGTCCCGTCTAGGCTTGAAATTTTTGAGATGTTTTTAAAAATCTTGGAATTTTTCCGTATGTGTTTGGATAACACTATAGAAATACTATTTAAAAAAAGCAACGCGACGTCTCTTGTCAATGTACTAAACTGCAACGTTTGGCATCGAGCAGGTACAAAAAATTGTATAAGTTTCACTAGTTTCGACCTAGACGTGAAATGGCCTGGTAGCACAGTTGGATAGTGCATCCTCGTATCAAGAGGAAGGTTGCTGGTTTAAGTCCCGTCTAGGCTTGAAACTTTTGAGATGATTTTAAAAAATCTTAGATTTTTCCGTATGTGTTCGGATAACACTATAAAAATACTATTTGAAGCGAGATCTCCAAATCTACTTGGGCAAATCGGCGTTCTATGTACATATGTATGTTTGTTTGTCCGAGGATAACTTTCGAAGCGTTGATTCGATCATCGTGAAATTTGATACATAGTGATGGCACAATTCTTGTGTGCTAAAATCTGAGGGGATTGTTCAAAAGGGGTTCAAAAGGGGTAAAAAAAAATTAAAATGAGACTTAGGTCAAATGGGACGTCAAATGAAAAGTTTAGTACATTTTAACCCGTTTTTATTTTTAGTTTAATCTTTGCAGTTTTTGAGTTCTTGACGAAATTCACGACGGTACACCAGAGACCCCGCAGTGCTGAAATTTGGCATTAGTGACACAATTATAGGAAAAAGTCCAGAATAACTACAATTTGTACCCCAAAAAAGGATAACCATAGTCCATGAACTCCCGTTACCTATAATTTGAATGAAACTATTATTTCGGGGCAATTTTGATGTCAAAGATTTCGAAAATTATTTATTTTGTTTTTATGGTAGACTCGCGAGATCTCAGTTCGGGGTGAACCACTTGTGTATATATATATATATATATATATATATATTTATGTTCCAGGGTCCGCGGTCCGATGTCCCGGTACTACCGCTGCGCACTCCGCTACGTGGGCATGTCTGACGCCGGCGCCTCCCTCTCGGCCCCGGAGCGGCGCCGCATCGCACACGCGCTGACGCTCGCCGCGCTCATCGCCGCTGATGTCTACGATCTAGACGAACTGGTGAGTGAACATTACGGGGTTATGTCTACACTGTTTCTTCCAACTATTCTAATTTAATTTATTTTATTTATTCAGACGACATAGGTCCAATACATCTACTTACATAATTAAATTAAATCAAATAGGCAGTGCCTTAAGACGAAAGTCTTCACCAGTAATGACATATGGAACCGAGACGTGGTCCTTCACTGTTGGCCTTATGAATAAGCTCAGAGTCGCTCAACGAGCTATGGAGAGGGCTATGCTCAGGGTTTCTCTACGGGATCGAATCAGAAATGAGGAGATACGTAGAACTCAAGTCACCGACATAGTCCGACGGATTAGCACGTTGAAGTGGCAATGGGCAGGCCATATAGCGCGCAGAACAGATGGGCGTTGGGGCTGGAAGGTTCTCGAGTGGATGCCACGGACCGGCAAGCGCAGCGTAGGACGTCCACCTACAAGATGGGCAGACGACTTGGTAAGAACCGCAGGTCGGCGTTGGATGCAGGCCGCTTCCAACCGCAGTTCCTGGAGATCAATGAGGGAGGCCTTTGTCCAGCAGTGGACGTCCTACGGCTGATATGATGATGATGATGAAATAGGCAGTTACATAATCAAAATTCATACAATAACAATAATTAAAATAAATATAAATATAAAAATTGCATATTTATCCTTACAAACTAATTAATATAAAATATTTGTTGAGCAAATGGATCAGGACGGACACCCAGAAAGCTGGCACTACACTGTCCCACCTGCTTGCAAGAGCCCCGAGAATCATATTGGGACTACCCGGAATTCTGCATTGAATTGATGATATTTTTTTCCGCATGATAGCATGAAAGTCTTTCACACGGGCATCAGCAAACATTCCAGAAGCACTACAGAATCTAGGTAACCCCAACATTGCTCTAACTATACAGATTATTATAGAGGACTCGTAGGGCACTGATTGACTTTTTGGTGTAGGTAACCCACAGGCCGCTGGTATAGAATGATTGACAGAAGGATTTAAAAAGTGGTACCTTGACTCCCACTGAACAATGACCGAACCTGCGAATCAGCATATTCCCCCGTATCGCTAGTGCCCTACGTTCCCTCTATGTCACTGTCATCCTTTAAGTCAGCAGTGATCATATGGCCAAGGTATTTAAATAATATAGTTGGAATATAGCTGAAGGGGCGGCCACCTGCTGCAAAGAATTATAATTTCGCTCTTCTTAGTGTTATATTTGAGCCCATGTCTTCTGGCATAGTCTTCAGAAACACACAGCAACCTCCCCAGCGCGCACACTGACGGGCCCAGCAGCACCAAGTCATCCGCGTAGCTAATATTATTGATCATTTGGACATCAATGGAGCACCCCGCATGCATGCTGCTCAGCTCGCCTATGAGCAGAAAACTTTCTGAGATGTAATCCCCCCTTGCCGCACAGTTTTCCTGATATCGGTACCAGTGTCTAAACAGGTTTACTATCTCACGCGGCGTACCAGTGGCTGTCAGCTTGTCCTATAGCAGCTGATAGGACACCAGGTCAAATGCCTTCGATAAATCAAGAAAGCATCCAAACGCTGGTGTCCTTCTCTTACTGTAATACTTGACAGTCTGCTTTAGGGCAAAAATGTCAAATGGCAAAATTATGTCTTCAGTCTGGCTTCGTGCGTGTGCGTCCAGTGCAGCAGCACATACTCCACTGTCTCCTCATCCTGTAGGCATCCCCGACACAGCGACATCCGTGCCCCTTTGGGGGCCCAATTCTACTAAACCCATCACACCACTATGACAGTGGTATTGTCGCAAAATGACCATTATAGATACCTTTTGGTATTCTACTAACAATCATTTTTCAATGTCATTACTTATTTAAACGGGTATTTAATGCGTACCTTTTATACGTTGCTCGATACGTTGCTCGGGATAACAAATAAAAAATATGGTAAATACGCGATAAATACTCGTTTAAATCCGTAAGAATGCATGGTAATCGCGAAAGATGGAAAAATCAATGACTGCTATGACAACACCATTGATAATTTGTCAGCTTTTGACAGGAACAACAATCATAAATCGTTAAATAATGGTATGGCTCCATAATCGTTAAATAATGGTATGGCTCCATAATCGATAAATAATGGTATGGATCCATAATCAATAAATAATGGTATGGCTATTTAATCGATAAATAATGGTATGGCTCCATAATCGATAAATAATGGGATGGCTCCATAATCGATAAATAATGGGATGGCTCCATAATCGATAAATAATGGTATGGCTCCATAATCGATAAATAATGGTATGGCTCCATAATCGATAAATAATAGGATGGCTCCATAATAATAATAATCCTCCTAGCCGATTTCGGCTACAGAGACTTGACTTTGTGATTATTGGCCTAGGTGTTTAGCCTGTATGTGGCTGATGTACCCTATTTTTGCGCTAAAAGTCCGGTTACAATGAACACAAGTTAAGGCGCCATTAATGTAGTTGTAATTGATATTAGCCGGCGGTCGACTTTTAAGCTGATCTCGTTTTAAGTCTAGTTCTTGCCTCCTTTCTTCTTCAAACTCGTACACTTTGTCCTGAACATGACGCCTCCATTCAGGTCGTTTTTCAGCGAGAGCCTCCCAGCGCGACGGATCGATACAACACCTCTTCATGTGCCTCTTCTGTACGTCTTTGAAACGTAGGAACTGACCTCCGCGTTTCCGCTTACCATGTTCTAGTTCACAGAAGAAAATGCGTTTCGCCCTTCGCTCATCAGACATCCGAGACAGGTGCCCGCACCAACGCAGCTGACGCCGCATCAAATATGCCTCTATGCCACAGACATTAGCCCGTCGTAGAACATCGGTATTACGGACCCGATCCGACCACTTGATGTTAAGAATGTCGCGGAGGCATTTCAGATGGAATCTGTCTAACGTGCGTATGTGTCTGCGATACAGGCACCATGTCTCTGACGAGTACAAGATGTTAGGAAGTACAATAGCCATATACACCTTAATCTTGGTACTCAATTTGATGTTATGGGAGCGAAATACCTGGACTCGTAGTTTACCAAAAGCAGCCATAGCGGAGCCAAGTCTGCTGTTGATCTCCGAGTCAAGGTCGCATTTTGTTGTTATGCTGCTTCCCAGATATCTGAATGTATCGACCTGTTTTATGGGCTTTCCATCGATTTGCAGATTCAGTGGAGCTTGGTTAACAGTGTCCATGGCCATCACCTCTGTCTTTGTAATATTAATTTTGAGGCCAAATCTACAGCACGCAGCGTCAAGCCGAGTCATCAAGTCCTGGAGTCCCTCAGAAGATTCCGCAACGAAACATAGGTCATCAGCATACATCAATTCGGTAATGAGGTCATACGATACCTTTGTGTGCGCTTTTAACCTAGCCAGGTTAAAGATACTGCCATCTGTGCGAAAACGTATGCGGATCCCTTCGGTGTTGGCTTGTAAAGTCTCCCTCACGACAACGGAAAAGTACAGAGCAAAAAGAGTGGGTGCTAATACACAGCCTTGTTTTACACCACAAGTGACAGGGAATTGCTCTGTCTGCTCACCATTGACGGTTACGCAACAAGTCATGTTGTCGTGAAGAAGTCTTATCAAGCGTATAAATTTGTCGGTGCAACCAAGTTTCGAAAGCACAATCCACAAAGCTTCGCGAGGTACACTGTCAAAAGCTTTCTCCAGATCAACAAAACAGAGAAACAGAGGTTGACACTGTTCCCTGCTTTTCTCTTGCAGTTGTCTAAGAGAGAATATGGCCTCGCATGTGCCGCGATTGGGTCTAAACCCAAATTGCGTTTCAGGCAATATACTTTCAGAGAGCTCCATAAGACGATTTAAGAGTACTCTGGCAAAAGTTTTTCCTGGAGTAGACAGAAGTGATATACCCCTATAAGAGTTGCAAACAGATCGATCACCTTTATTTTTATACAAAGAGCAAATTAGTGATACGCCAAAACTAGGAGGAACGAACTCCATTTCCCACATGCGCTGGAAAAATTGCCAAATCTTGTAGTGCAACTCATCTCCGCCATATTTTAATAGTTCTCCTGGTATGTTATCGATGCCGACAGCCTTATTGTTTTTCTGCGCTTTGATGGCGATGATAACTTCCTCAAGAGAAGGAGGCTGATCCAGATCTACGGCTTGTGGTAAGGCAGGAAGTGATGCTAAATAGTTTATGTCAGCAGAACGATCCACATTGAGTAAGCTGTTATAGTGTTCTGCCCAGCGAGTAAGAACTTCTCCTTTGCTTACCAGGAGGGTACCTGAAAGTGATTTCAGTGGTACGTTTACTCGATGTGGACTTCCTACTAACTTTTTAATCTCGTTAAAGAAATCGCCGAGTCTATTCGAATCAGCAAGCCACTGAATATAGCGAACCTTGTTCAGCCACCACTCATCTTTTGCGTTTCGAGTTAGTCTCCTTATTTGGCTCGTACTCTCCTTTATTTTTTCAGAAGCAGTTGTCTGATTTCCCTTTCGAAGGAGCTGGCGGTGTTTTTCTAGGGCGACTGTCAATGTATTATCATTTTCGTCAAACCAGTCTTCACAGACACGAGGTTTTTGGCCTAAGATCTCAGTAGCCGCATTGATGGTATTTGTAGTTAACAGTTTCCAGCCCTCGTCTAACTGTTCATCTTCGGGGTGTATGCCTGCTGTAAAGGTATTGACAGCTTCCCTGTAATTTGCCAATATTTCAGCAGACTCTAGCTTTTTCAGATGAAGACAGTTAGGCTTAGCCCTGCGAGGTCTACGGCAAGGGCTAAGACGCAAAAATAGTTTTGTAACAAGAAGTCGGTGATCCGACCAACAGTTTGCGCCCCTCATTACTCTCGTTACTTTGACATCCGCTATATCCCGTTGACGGACTATAGCATAATCAATAAGATGCCAATGCTTGGACCTTGGGTGCATCCAGGTAGTTTTGTATTTATTTGGGAGTCTAAACATGGTATTGGTAATACCCAGATGAAATTGGGAACAGAGGCTTAGTAACAGTTGCCCATTACTGTTCATGTTACCAATGCCATGTCGCCCTATCACCCGAGGCCAAGCTTCAAAATCACGTCCGACGCGAGCATTAAAGTCGCCAAGAAGCAAAACTTTCTCACAGCGCCGGATTTTAGTCAGCACTTCTGACACTTCCTCATAAAATTTGTCCTTGACGTCATCACTTTTGTCGAGTGTTGGCGAATATACGCTGATAACATTTAAGTACTTATTGTTTCGAAGATGGAAACGTAAGGACATGACACGATCAGAGATAGCAACTGGATGTTCTTCCAACTTAGAGGCTAAAGTAGTTTTAATAGCAAAGCCTACTCCTGACCGTCTAGGCTCAGAAGCTGGTGTGCCTTTCCAGAAGAAAGTGTACCCACCACCACGTTCAACAAGCTCACCTTCGTCAGCTAGATGTGTTTCGCTGAGAGCGGCTATGTCGACGTCATAGCGTTTGAGCTCGCGAGCCACAATGGCGGTTTTACGTTCTGGGCAGAGGTTGTTGGGTCGGTCTAAAAGAGTACGTACATTCCACGCACCAAAAGTCATATTCATCTGCATGTTTTTAGATTTATTCTTATTGCGAGGAATGAGCGTTTGTTTGGGGCACCTTTTCTAGCCCCCTCCCCGGCTGAGCGAGGAAAGCAGTGCCTCTCTAAATAAAGCTGCTTTGTCTCAAAGAGTGCTGCCGAACCACACTGTCACCCCGATGCAGTGCTAGAGCGACCACTCTCCTCTCCTTAGGCCACCCGTGTCCAGGTATTAGACCAAGCCCAGGACTTTTTTAAACTCGGAATGACAAAGCCAAGTCAGATGCGCAGGATATATTAAGTTGCATAAGTGTGCGCGCCGTACACAGATGCACCCTCTCCTCCTTACTCCCCTTGACCCAGTGGAACGGAGAACCGCTACGACTGGAAGGGAACAGGACGCAGTATCTGGCAACGATAAAAACTCCTATCGCTACCTTCAGGCCTTCTACAGTTGCCTGGTTGCCTCGCCACTTGAGGGGGATTGCGTTGACGCCGAAGCAACGAGCACTAGCACGGGGAGTGACCGTGCCGACTCGAGGGCCGAAACACGCCGTTGCTACAACAAAGTGTTTCGGCACTCGAGCCCCCCTCTACCAGCCTAGGTTCCTAAGGTGTGGCCGCTGCATGCTATAGCGGCGACCACTAACGACGATCGAATGCGTGCCGCGCGATCTGAGGAGCCTTTTATAGGCGATGTTGCCTCGACCACTAACGACGATCGAATCTTCGTATATTCAACGGGCAGCGTAACGACGCCCCAGAGAGGTCCGCACTGTACGACGGCTCGAGCACGACCGTGACGACGATGGCTCCATATTCGATAAATAATGGTATGGCTCCATAATCGATAAATAATGGTATGGCTCCATAATCGATAAATAATGGTATGGCTCCTTAATCGATAAATAATGATATGGCTCCATAATCGATAAATAATGGTATGGCTCCTTGATCGATAAATAATGGTATGGCTCCTTAATCGATAAATAATGGTATGGCTCCTTGATCGATAAATAATGGTATGGCTCCATAATCGATAAACAATGGTATGGCTCCTTGATCGATAAATAATGGTATGGCTCCATAATCGATAAATAATGGTATGGCTCCTTGATCGATAAATAATGGTATGGCTCCTTGATTGATAAATAATGGTATGGCTCCATAATCAATATGGAAAAAATATATACACAAACTAGGATGGACCTGTATGATGGCATACCTATACCTCCCTCCGAACTATGCTTCATACTAATTCCTTTTGTAAATAAATTATCTATATCTATATCTTTATGTTAATTTCAGTTAGCGCACCCTATCCTGCAGTCTCTGAGTGGCACTGCGGAGGCGTGGAGCGTGGAGGCGCTGAAGGCAGCCGCGTCCGGAGACATCACCTCGTACGAGCGCATCGTCACAGCAGCCAGCAACCCGGACCTCAGCCGGGCTCACACCAGCATACGGACCAAGATAGCGCTCCTGTGTCTGATACAGGTGATTAGTTTGTTTTGACGTGAATACGTTTTTAAAATTGCTTATGGTTATGATCTATATCATAATTTTGGTGGAATGTGCCCAGAGTACATCTTAGGAGCTATGTATATGTTGCTGGACTCCCTTTTCCGCATTAGAACTCTTAAGTGGTCCATTATGCGTGAGAGAGTTGACTATATGGATAGCCAGCCTAACTCTGACCAGAACCGCAGAAATTTCCTGGGGTCTTTGCAGGCTTCACGGAGTGACCTTGGATTGTCCAGGATTTCTGCACGTTGTGCTTTTACCCCCACGCACCCTACGTGGGCAGCTGATTTGTCTCCGGTGAGACAATCCCTGCCGGGTGGAATGTTGATCCGATGATTTAGAGGTGTTTGTTGAGGGGACAATGTCCTGTGAGGGTCCCCACGATGATTCGAAGGTCCAGTCTATGAAGATTGAGCAGTGGACGTGTCAGTCGTGGCGAGACAGCCGGCAGAGCTGCCCTCGACTGTCTGCAGTCCATGGTCTGTGCCCAACGTTCGTTGCGTAGGTTTAGAGTACGATGTCGTATCCATGTCCGTGGTTGTGTGAAAGATAGAGTGAGGAATAGAGGTGGACTTATAGCCGTGGTTTGCGATCCTCTTTTAGCTAGTTATTTGTGCATTTTGTAAGTACTTGTTCTACTAATATCTGATTTACACCACCGTCCTTATGAGATCCTGTGCATACAAAGGTAAGCCTGGAAGAGATCACTTTTAGCGATAAGGCCGCCCATTGTACCTATGATTGTGTTAAAAGTGTATTCTCTTTTATATGTTTAAGTATATTTAATGGTGTGCAATAAAGAAATTATTTAATATAATCTAGTTCATCTGCAGCATCTTTGCTCCTTGATCCATTGTAGGATGACCTTGTTTTTCGTAGCGATTCTTTCTAGGGCTAAGTGGCATTCAGAGGAACTATTTGGAGCATGCAAAGTCAATCAGCTCAATGTGAGTCTATTTCAGAGCATGTTAGCTGAACAATATCAGAAGCAGCTAACATGCTTTACCGGTTCACATACGAGTTGGTAAAGAGTGTTCGAGTGATAGTATTTGTATTGTTTTTAATAGAGCGTACTATGGAGCTGATATCGTTATTAAATAATGCAAAATTCCTAAAAAAAAACACAAAAAAAATAGCTGGATAAAATAGTGGGAGGCAATTCAAAAAATGATAACAATATCGGGGGACACAGTTTGGTGTTGCAGCTACATAAATCTATCATCTCCGTACAGAATGTAATTACACTACTGGATAGCTAAAGGAATCCACGCACGTGCGGTGGAGGGGAAGCGCCGCCATTTTGAGGTCATTTTGCTGCGTTTCGAGTGCATTTAGTATGACCCGATGAACTTCTTAGTGTTCAAAAATGATTATAGCATACATAAAACAGCAGCGTATTTTATATTTTGTATAGAAAATATTAGCTGTTACGTACACGTATTCACGTACAACACACGGCCGTGTCTATAACACAGCCAGACCCCATTTTTTTTATTTTATTTAGACGCACAAAACATTTTGCTACCGCTTAGAAGTAAAGATTAAACGTCTAGTTTAGAGAAATAAATAAAACAAATATAAATAATTTAAACTATTAAATATTTCAGATGGCGTTTAACAAAACATCAGCGCAACGCAAGCTGACCTTCAGTGAGATAGCGCGGGAGGCGCGCATCCCCGCGGACGAGGTGGAACTGCTCGTGATGAAGGCGCTGGCTGAGAAGCTGGTGCGGGGACACATCGACCAGGTAAGCGCAAGAGCATCCTTAGAACCGTGATGGAAAACACCGAAATAACAAGTACCATCAGTAAAATCCGATTCCTATACAATTCTTTTAATGATGATGACAAGCGCTTGACCACTACCTCACCTTATGGTAAGTGATGGTGTGATCGAAGATGGAGCACGGTTGCCTAGAAAGAACCTGTTCACTCTGAACTTGAAGACTCCGAGATTATACTGGTCCGGAAAAACATACGCTGGAATATTTTGTATTTTATTACTCCATACAAATCTCGGATATTAAAGATATCTCTAGCTTCCTAGGCTACTCTATATCATGCGACGTTGCCATTCTGCTATGTAAATAATGAAAGACGCGCACGGCGTGCGGCGTTGCCGTTTGACGCCCCTGGGACAGCGCTGCGATGCCCTGCGCGACTCACAGTTCGGGAAGCCCTGGTGTCTAGATCATGAAATTCTTATTTATTGAAGTAATACTTCTTTACGCATGTTTGACTTGGGGAGTAAGCTGGTGAATGCGTTACGAAAAGTGCGAACAGAAGTTGAGAGGTAGATTTTTTTTTATACATTATAGGCTTGCGTTTGACCACGATCTCGCCTGATGGTAAGCGATGATACAGTCTACGATGGTACACGCTTGCATATAAGAAACCTATTCACTCTATTCACTAGATATAAGTTAGTGAAGATAGAAAGAGAGAGAGTTACGTTTCGTATATTTTTAAACGTGCGAGTTGCGTCTGTCCAGAATGAACATAGACTGATCGACCTACAGACGTGTGGACGATTTTGTAATTGAACAATTTTATAAATTATTATTTTGAAAAGAAGTTTTACTTCAGTCGTGTGGTCTAAAGCACACTCGTTTTTTTCTTTGTTTTATGCTGTTTTATTTTATCTAGCCTATGCTGTCTCACTGCTGGGCAAAGGCCTCCTCCTCATCTCTCAACTTTTCCTGATCTTCTACCAAATCCCGCCAGTCCGTATAAAAAGCATCCAAATCATCGCGCCACCACTTCTTAGGCCTTCCACGGTGTCGCTTTCCATCCAGTTACGACCTTAGCCCACCAATCTGCTTGCACGCAGGAGACATGAACCGCCCAATCCCACTTCAACTCGGCAGCCTTGATACCGACGTCAGCGATGCCGGTCCTTGAGCGCAGCGAGCTGTTCCCAATCCTGTCTATTCTCTTGACACCCAAATGGTGTTGTTAAAGTATATTGTTGACGACCTCCGTGGCGCAGTGGGCGAATAGCCAGCTGAGACGCAGGAGGTAGCGGGTTCGATTCCCGCTGCGGAACAAATGTTTTCATGATCTACAGATATTTGTTCCGGGTCTAGTTGTTTCTCTATGTATTTACAAAAAAAAAAGTATATAAGTATTCTATCAGTTATCTGGTTCCCATAGTACAAGCTATGCTTAGTTTAGGGCTAGATAGCGCTGTGTGAAATGTCCAGCAATATTTTATTTTATATTGTGTATCTGTTTTAGGTTTCATCCACGGCGTATATATCGTGGGTGCGTCCGCGCGCGCTGCCCCGCGCAGGCGTGGCCGCGCTCGCCACGCGCCTCGCCGCGTGGTGCGGCGCCGTGGGGGCCGCCGCTGACCTGCTGGCCAACAGGGCCCCTGAACTACTCACCATATAGAGGTACAAGCTTATCTAGCTATACAACCTGTTTTGTTATGTACGACATTAATTTAAAACACACATCTGGAATAGTATAAACTCATATTAAAATATATTTATTTTTAATATAATAGTCATCATCATCATGATCCAACTGTGGGGATCGGCCTGTACCTCTAATGTGAACTGCATTCAGCGCTACCAGAATGGCCTCTTAAGAAATATTTCAAATTCACCCTAATTCATCAGAAATACCGGTTGGTTTAATTCCGGTAGCTTGAATATTTATCCAGTAATCGATACATTTCCAATAAACAATTTTTAACGTAAATCGGCGGCGCCTTTGCGTCGATGCCGCTTAATCAGTTTAACAGGTACCTGCTTACATGATGAATGTGTATGATTGGTTTACCTATTTTATACAGGCTGTTTCATTGACATATTAGGCCTTAATTAACTAGTGGTTCGCCCCGAACTGAGATCTCGCGAGTCACCCATAAGAACAAAAAAATATTATTTGTAAAAATATATTTGACTAACAAAATAGTGCCACGAAATAAATAACCAACGTACATGACCTACAGTTTCATTCAAATTACAGGTAACGGGAGTTCGTGTATATGGCTACTCTTTTTTGGGGAATAAATTGAAGTTATTCTGAATTTCAGACTTTTCCCTATATTTGTGTTAATATAGCTACACGCATTCCAAATTTGAGCACTGTGGGGTCACTAGTGTACCCTGTGAATTACGTCAAAGTTCTGTTTTTGTTAAGGCCAATAACACAAAAACTACAAGGATTAAACTAAAAATATAAACGGGGTCAAAATGTATTAATAAAGACCTTTCATTAAATGCCCCTATTAACCTAATAGTCTAATTTGATATTTTTTTACCACTTTTGAACCCCGATAATTTCAACAACCCCCAAATATATTTAGCTCATTTAGTAACACCAGGATTGTGTTATCACTACCTACCTATGTATAAAATTTCACGATGCTCGGATCTACGCTTCGAAAGTTATCCTCGGACAAACATACATACATACGTACAACGCCGATTTACCCAAGTTGAGTTGGATATCTCGCTTCGCTCTATCAATTATAAAATAATCTTGAAATGCAATTTCTTTCGCAGATGCTGTTCTGGGGGGCGTCATCCATCATCTACTTACCTTTAGTAATATTTCTTGTAATAAAATAATAAAATTTAATACGTTAAAATATTTTTTTCAATACAATTTTATTATCGTCGACCTCCGTGGCGTAGTGGTTGAATAGCCGGCTGAGACGCAGGTTGCGGGTTCGATTCCCGCCGCGGAACAAATGTTTGCATGATCTACAGATATTTGTTCTGGGTCTGGTTGCTTCTCTATATGTTATAAGCATGTATTTACAAAAAAAAACGTATATAAGTATTCTATCAGTTATCTGGTTCCCATAGTACAAGCTTTGCTTAGTTTGGGGCCAGATAGCGCTGTGTGAAATGTCCAGCATTATTAATTTATTATAATTTTATTAATTTCAGTCGAGCGGGTCCAGCTAGCTATAATACCTATATTACTATCCGGTAGGCTATAGCTTTTTTGCCGTTGGTTTTAAAGAACTGATGGCTAAACAGATCGTTGGTCTACAAAAACATTTGTACAGACAGACTCGTGTCAAGTAACGGGAGTTCATGCAATTTACATGAACTCCCGTTACTCTTAATTTGAATGAAATTGTAGGTCAAATAAGTTGGTTGTGCATTATGCACTATTTTATTAGTCAAAGATTATGAATAATATTTAATTTGTTTTTTGGAAGATTCGCGAGATTTTCCTATAAATGGATAAAATGATGCTCGCAGTCTGCAGTGAGTCGAGACCGATGAGCAGAGCATCCGTTCAAGTTCAGTGAGTTGAGATGGAACGTGGACAAGTCCATGTTCTGCGGTGAGTTCGGCGTCACCAGTTTGACAGACTACAGGTTGATATCGGTCATTGAAAGGAGAGAGCTCCCACCGACCGACCTTTGGCTCGGGGTCATAAGAACAAACGGTCTTGTTGAGAAGTATTATACTACATGTTTTGTTATGTATGACATAAAATGAAAACACGGGTAGGGCTAATGGCTAGTAAGTATTGTCGAAAAATAGGTTATTTTCAAATTCATTACCATAGAAAATTTAAATTTTTCAAACACCTTTAATATCAAAGAGACACCCTGTATAAAATAGGTAAACAAATTATATTCGTGCATCGTGTAAGCAGGTACCTGTTAAACTGACTAAGCGGCATCGGCGCAAAGGCGCCGCCGATTTACGGATATTGAAAATGTATCGATGGACACACAAGCTCCCGGTGTTAAATCCACCTCTAAAATCAGTTAATACGATTCTGGATGTGTGTTTAAAACTAATGTCGTACATAATAAAACAGGTTGTATATCATTATTGCAAATGCGGGGTTTATCATGTACCGTTTTATCGGTGTTACGACCGACAAAGTTTCGGTTCAATTCGTGAACGGGGTGAGTGTGATCCGCTGCGAATAACGTATCGCCTCGCACGGAGTCGGTAGATACACCGATAAGACGGTACGTGATAAATCCCGTATTTATAATAATGATGGAAATCCCAGGTTGTATAATGTTACAGTTCTCATAATAAAATTTATTTCGTTTGCGCGATCTAGGAATGTTCTTCCAATTGCCGTTAGATGTCGCCGTCTCTTGACGCTCGCTCTGTAGGCTAGCTTGATGACTAAGTAGTTCTTCCATGTAGCGATAGATAAATAAATATATATTGCTGGACATTTCACACAGCGCTATCCAGCCCCGAACTAAGCAAAGCTAATAAAACTATTTATTATGTACACCATCCAAAGGTTGTCTGGAAGAGATCGCTTCTAAGCGAAAAGACCGCCCATTGTACTACATATTAGCTTTGTATTTTTTTGTTTATATTGTGTACAATGGAGTGTTTTCATTAATTCATCCATAACTATAGAATAACATAGATAACAGATAGAATACTTATATACAATTTTTTTTGTAAATACATACCTATACATTTAGAGAGAGAGAGATAATTCTTTATTGTTACACCAAATTTAAATAACTTAACCTAGAAAACTTAAGACTAATACATGGTGGTATAGCCTTATCGCTCAAAGCGATCTCTTCCAGGCAACCTTTGCATGGTCTGGATTGAAAAGACGTGTGAGGAGGCGGTGTGAGCAACACCCAGACCCAGAACAAACATCTGCAGATCATGCAAACATTTGTTCAGCGGCGGGAATCGAACCCGCTACCTCCCGAATCTCAGCCGGCTATTCGCCCACTGTGCCACGGAGGTCGTCAATATGTTCTTCCAATTGCCGTTAGATGTCGCCGTCTCTTGACGCTCGCTCTGTAGGCTAGCTTGATGACCAAGTAGTTCTTCCATGTAGCGATAGATGTCACTGTATGTAGAAGGTAAGTGAGTTTTCGATGATAATAAAACAAAAGATTCGAATATACTTTTTATAAACAATTTAGTTACAAAATATTTTACTCTTAAAACGAATATTTACATTTCTTACAGAATAAGTCGTACAAATCCTTACCCAACTTAACAATAAATGGAATGTTATGATTTTCATAGGATGTCATTGAAAAAATACGATTTAAGCTATAGTTGCGCTTTTTACGAAGAAATAAATGAACGGAAAAATATATTTTTAAGCTGTTTCACTATGACAACTTTAATGGTTTAGGTATTCCAATAATTAATATTAATTTGGGATTTTCACGTAGGGTGCGTCATGTAAAAAGAACGCTGCTAGAAAGTGGAGGGGGTGTGTTTGCGCATGGGTACACTCGCACAAGAAAGTACTAGGCCTATTGTCAGTGGCGTAGCTAGGTAACGAAACGCCCTGGGGCAAAAAATAAACAAGGGCCCCACCTAAACTATTTAAAATCGTTTGCTCCATATTCGTCGTGTTCCGAATTCGACGTACTCAAGATTTGTCGTAATACAGTCGACTCCATAATAAAATTAAAAGCCAAATACTAATTGTAACTTACTCCTGGAATCTGGTTTATTTGTATTCCGAAAGTGAGATAAATTTTCACTAGTACAACTTATACTTTGTAAGTCAGAGTCCGAGGGCCCCCTGAGCTTGGGGCCCCCGAGGCACTGCCCTCGGGTAGCTACGCCGCTGCCTACTGTCTTATTTCTGAACTAGCCTTTCGTTCGCGGCTTCGTATATTGGCTATTGGTACATTGAAAAATACACGGTGTCCTTTAAATGTTTTCCCAGTACAAACGTTGTTCATACCATGGTTTACAAGGGGTTTATAACATCAAATTAGAAAAAAAACGAAATCGGTCTTTGAAAAACATTAAAAGTTGCGAACTTAAAGGATCTATTTGAACGTTACGCCCTACAACATAATCAGCGCGCTGACCGGTAGCTACTAGGTATCTAACTTAGGTCACATAATATTTGCTGCGTGTGCCTTTGACTACAATTTTTACGGACTATTCGAAATTCTATTTGAGACATGACTAGTACTCTGTACTTTTTAATAGACTGGATTTAATTTTTAATTAGACATTTGTCGTTCACCCCTTGAATGCCGCTGCCGTATCGCCACAAAAGAAATAATAGTAGGTACCTAATACGCTACGGCTAGCGTGCCAATGAACTTTATGTCACGGTTAGTTATTGAACAAAGTTAGACTTATTTGAGAAGGCCTAGATTTTTTTTTATTTTCTTATTCGATGCTATAAACAGTCAGTATAGACCATGGCCTACTAACTGTTTGTTTTAAGAAAACAGTGATTTAAGGGACACCGTGTATTTTAGATAGAATATCATTAAATATAATTAAAAAAATGTTGAGCGCCAGCGTTCTTTTTACATGACGTGATTATTACGTATATGTGTACGCGATAAATCCCGTATATTTAATTATGATTTATAAGTTCACTTAAAATCTATTTTTTCTCTAATCACTTTTTTTATCTTAAATATTAAAATTGAGCAAATAATTTCGAATTTCCAAACATCTTTACCACATTAAGACTGAACCAAAAATAATATAATTTTAACAATACATTTTAAAATAGTGAATAGATTTATCTTTATTGGACACCATCCTATTCTGTTGTCTGGATGAAATAGCTTCTAAGCGATAAGACTGCTTATTGTACTTGTGGCTTTCTGTTTACAAATTAATTGTTTGTTTCTTTTGTAGAGTACAATAAAGTGTTTTAATTCATTAATTACAAAGACAGAATACAAATTGATAACAGAGATGGGGGACCTTATTGCTAAAAGCGATCTCTTCCAGCAACTTTTGGTTATACAGGATTCATGTGAACAAATAAAAGTACCTAATAGGTTATAATATGTAGTGTACAGTCAGCGGGATAAATTGATTCATTCATACGTTAAAATCTCTATTAAGTATAGGTATCTACAATCGGGTCAAAACCGATTTATTCTGTTATTTGCTCGGAAAATTCGATCAAAAAATCCGAAGTCCCACTATCCCTACCGATAATTATTATTATATTGATTTTTGGGTCTCTTTATGTAAATAATAATGGTACAGTATCAAAATACCTACTTATATTATATCACATTATATTTTTACAATATAGGAAGTAAATAAAGACTTTTCCAAAGATATCCTTAATTATTTTAGTGAGGTAACAATAAAATATATAGGTGCTTAAAAAAAAGTTCCTGGGTACAGTCAGATGAAGTAGATAGGTAAAATATTATATTTTGAATGGAAAATATATGATTCGTGATTTTGAAAAGTTATGTAATCATATTAATTCGATGGCTAATTTCATTTGTTATCTTTTCAGCTGACTGTACCTAGGTACCTTCAAAAGAAAGTGTATTTTTAGTAATTCCTTAACATAATACCCAGAAAAATTGAGCAAAATTAAAATGACAGGTCGAAATGATTCGAAAACCCCGCTTAAAAATATTCTAACTTCAAAATATCAACATTCACAAAATATTGAAATTCGTCAATTCAGTCAAACATAAGCAAATGCGTAAAAAATTAGAAAATCAATATTCAGAAACGGATTTACCAGTCCCAGATCTAGGGGGGGGGGGGGGGGGGGGACCGGGGCGCTTGCCCCGGGCGGCAATTTCAGGGGGCGCGAAATTCATAAAAAAAAACTCGTTTCACAAAGCACTTAGCATCCAGGGCACGTCGTACTATCGATTATTCATTTGATTGAGCCCCCAAAACCCCCCTCTGGCTATACCTGATATCGGTGTAAAGGTGTAAGTATGTAATCCAGTCAAATAACCCCAAAATTACTAAAAAAATGAAACTTTGTCATATGAGAGAAAGTAAAAAATGCGTGTTTCATATTAATTACCCCCCCCCCCCCCCCCCCCCCCCCCGGGTCTCTCACATGCTGGAGGAAAGGGGGTACCAGATCAAGTTCTTGCCCCGGTTCGGAAATATGGTTGATAAAGCTTTTGTCTATATTTCAGTAATCAATGCTCAATCATGTACGTAAGGCCGGGTAACGGCACGAAACTTTAGCGCTGATCGTTATTGCGCAGAAGTAAAAAATAAGATACCTGAGGGGGCTAGCGGGATGAAGGGCGGGCGTGGGTAGCGCCGATTGGCTCTCCAGTCGCATTCCGTCCCCCGCACTGATACGACACCCCGCGCACATCCAGTGTACAGTCGCGTTCTTAATTATATTGTTATTGCTGTTATTTGAATTTGTTTGTTAAATTCAGTTTTTTAAGTTTGTTTGTGACTTTAAAGTGAATATGCCAAGAAGAATACTGTTTTGAAAAGACAGGCAAGGAAAATGCTTTATGACGTGAATTGTTTTATAAAAAGGGAATCTAATTAATTAATTGATTCTTTGAAACAAATCAAAAGTGAGATTGATGAAGCTACAAGTACTTTACTCAGTCATTCGGACAGCAGCACTGTAAATTTGAGCCAGATAAAACAAACTGCCGAAATTATTAAGGCAGGAATTTTTTTATTAAATGGCGATTTAGGGTTTTCATAACAAACAACATACATAACAAAACGGTCCCCATTGCCGCCCCCAAAGCTGCCGCCCTACTCAGCCAGCTGATAAATCCGCCACTGTCAATATTTAGATTTTTTTTTACATGAGCGCACAATACAGGCATTTTGTCGTTTTTGAGCAGACTTGGGAATGTACAGTGCCACAAACTTACCTGTGCAGGTGGATAAAATTGGAACTAATCCCAACAAGAACCAATCTAGATACAAATTGCAGCTGTTCAGTAGACATTAGCGACCCCCTCAATTCACAGATACTTGTGTCGATCTGTAAGGCAAGTTTTTGACTCTACAGGATGTTTTTAAAAATGTTACCACAGGCGGGAGGTGCTAGAGCCAAAGAAAATGAAAATTTGAATTATATGACAACTGTCACTCTGTCCTAAATTAAGTACAATAAGTGCATTCGATAAGTTTCAGAATTACTAGCAGTCTATTTCTTATTTCACCACCTGAACAGTTAATGTTGGTGGTCGTTTATATGATGTGTAACATCTTTCCTCTCGGTGTTGTGGGAGTGATTTTGGAAAAGGGACGGAAATATGTGACAAAAAACCGGGGGAGCGCGCGCTATTTGATTTGAGCAATGAGCGCGCGCGGTGGTCAGATGTTACACATCACTGCGACTACTTTTAGGCTCGTAGTTTTTTTTAATCACACATTTGACATACAGCGCCATCTATCTAACTGGAACTAATTTTTGTAACTACGACAAATGATTCGATTCTATTTCTGACGTTTATGAACTGTCAAATTGCATAATGTTGCCACAATCCAATTACTTACTTGTTAAAGCACAGATTAGAATAAAGGAGTGAATCTATTCAGCTCAATGACAGTTCAATTTCTTTACTGAACTTATTCAGTACGGTCTCAGTATTATAGCTCACTTCAATTAATTAGTTTTTAGGTATGTGCTGACATTACATTACCTAATATTACTTATTAGTTAACCATACTTAATTTAATTTTAAATGACGTATAATTTTCACGCCACAATGGCTGAATATGGTGTAACTTTTTTAATTTTGTAACAAATCTTTAGTCAACTCAAAGAATCGTCAGATCAACAGTTCAATATTTTTTTTCCTGTAAAGTTGGTAGCTGACTAAACGTCAAAAATATGAATTGAATTAATTGTCAAAGTATAGGTTGACTGAAAACAAGACTTCTCATTGAGGGTCGATAAATGTAATTTTGACAGATATCGGGATCTTTTGCAAGCACTTATTTCTATACATTCATTCAGACTAACCAATAATGTAATTAGCATTCTCAGACTTACGGAATACAAAATTAAAAAAAAGGCCCATTTTGTTTACCACCAGAGAAAACCACAAAATAATAATACTTTATTAAATGAAAAGCTTTTAGTATGAAAAGACAAAAAGAATGTATGAGCTTAAAAATAAAAATAATAATTACTCGTGTCTCGAAAATTAAAAAATATAAAGCATAAAAAAAAATTCAAAGCTCACTGAGATTTGAGCCTGCTTCTCCCACATCATTTTGCAGCTCTGGTGGCCGACTTCACGACAGTCAATTTAATTATTATACTAATTGCGTGTGAAAGAAACCTTCCTTTCACCACACTGGATCGTACCACCACTCACGGACACAGAAAGAACCTAACTAAAACTAAACCTTTTATTTCTATGTTCAGACAAAATGAACGTATTATCTGATCTTATCAGAGACTCTCTTTCAACATCACTGAAATTACTTTTGACAAACTCAGTTTTCAAAATCGTCTTAAACTCTTCCATACTTTGGCTTATATCCCGCACAAAAACTAACTCTTGCGTTTTTGGGTTCTGTATGTGTTGCAAGTTTAAGTTTTGGTATGCCGTTTCCCGGTTCGTGAGAAGTTTCTGTGAATTGTGAACTATATTGGAGCCTCGTCTTAAAGTTTCTCGGCCGATTTCAACAATTTCTAAGCGGTTTTGTCCTAGGAGGAAGGTTTTGTACGCGCGTACGAAGACGATTGCTATGAGACTGAATCCGAAGACGATCATGCCGTAGGTGATTAAGGGGGCTGCGATGGGTCCTACTGCGGTGGCCAGGAATATCCAGCGCCAGATTGGTGTGGTTACTTCGTGGATGCCCTGGAAATTACGAAAAATAATATAATACTACCATTAATACAGAGTTATTTGTAAAATGCGCAAAACTAGTGGTATTAGGTACTAACTGGTACCAAAACTGAAAATAAATGCATTATTTAAAATTCATTTCTCTGTATAAAATCTTATTACATTAAAAATGTCTCTAGCTTCCTAGACTACTCTGTAACATGCGATGTTGCCAATCTGCTATGTTAATAATGAATCTCAAGGCGCGCTTGTGAGCGCGCGGCGTTGCCGCTTCGCACTGTCTCCTATGCAACTCTACAAAAAAACTTTATGGCAATAATATTTTTGGTTGACGTACCTAAACCTGTACGTATTTGTCAGGTAGATGTCAGGTAGGGCAGATGTTTTTACTATGACATATCTGTCACTTTTTATGAATTATACAGTAAGGAACCCACCTCCTCCAGCCACATGACAGGGAATATGATATCTGGGAACTTGTGGATGTTGTTGACGCGCACATTTGGCGCGCGATCCACTTTGATGTTCAATTGAACGCGCACGAAGCCTTCCAGGGGTACGCCTATTTTCTGAAATGAGAAATAGATTATTAGGGGGCGTCCATTAATTACGTGAGGCTTTATTGTCGATTTTTCGACTCCCCCCTCCCCTTCCTGGTGAGATGTCGCGAGATTTGGTTAGACCCCCCCCGTCTCACGTGGTATTTTTCAAAAGTTGTATTCATAGATTCATCGGGTAAATTCAATTTACTCGCAATTTCACATAGACTTTGACAGAAAAAAAAATACGTGATATTTGCTGAGACACCCCCCCCCCCCCCAACCGTGCTCACCACGTGAGATTAGGTGAGATTTGGTTCGGCCCCCTCCCATCCTTGAACACATCGCCTAATTATTGGACGCCCCTTATCAGTTTTGGCTGATAAATCTATTGATATCAATACACATTGACTAGAAAATTTGTCAAAAATTAGTTGTGCGCCAAAAGTGGAGAGTAGATAGATAGAAAACGCTTCATTGTATTGGTACCACACTTAAATTAACAAATCATAATTAAACACTTAAAACTAGATACGCGATAGCGATCTCTTCCAGACAACCTTTGGATGGACTGGATTTTACGAGAACGTTAAAGGACGGCAGCTTTATAATTTAAGCTTTTTATATAACTGTAGGTATACTTACATAAGCGAAACAAAATAAATAGATACCAGGGTAGGTAATATTAATATAAATATTATACATAAACATTCTATGATATTAAATAAACTAATAATTAATAAAAAAAACAATTATGAAACAGCTGTAATACAAACAGGAACAACGACAAATAAAATAACAAAATAATATTACTCAGCTCTCTGATGCAGACAAACAGTGCTTAAACAATAGCGTTTTAAAGATAGAAAGGGATTTGGCAGATCTTATAAAATAAGGAAGAGAGTTCCATAAACGGATAGCTTGTACAGTAAAGGAGTTATCATAAAAGTTAGAAGAGTGGATAGGAATTTTAAGTTTCAAGTACTTAGAAGAGCGCAACGGACGAGGATTAGGTAGATGGAGATATTCAAAGCGTTCTCTAAGATAAGAAGGACTAGAAGGATTGAACAAAATACTGTACAAAAGAATGAGGATATGAGTATTCCTGCGGTAGCGAATGGGTAGCCACTTGACTAAGAGTATATACATCCCAGAACACAATTGACTTATAGTTTCAAGACGGATGGCATATCAAACCAAAAATGCGTGTCTTCTAGATTTGAGTGCTTCTAGACCACATCACCGCTTAGGCTTACCATCAGGAGGCTAATACAACTTTAAAAACATAACGACACTTGATCCAAACAAGTATGGATTATGAATTGAATATGATTTGGCATTCTGCTCCACTATAGTGTGACCATTAGTGCTGTGCACTCCCTGAGGTATGCGCGCGGCGAGACGGGGGGGAGAATCGGCTGCTGCGCTCTGTCAGTTCGCCGTCAACGCTCGTGGCGGCAGGTAGTGTTATTTGTATCGGACTGTCTATCTCATGTGCGTCTGACATAGACAGTCCGATACAAATAACACTACCTGCCGCCACGAGCGTTGACGGCGAACTGACAGAGCGCAGCAGCCGATGTCGAGTGCACAGCACTAATGGTCACACTATAATATTACAATATCATCTTGATAAAAACGTCAGTCAACACCACAATACCATTCAAAATCAAAGTCAAAATCTTTTATTCATTAAAATCACAAGGATCAATTTGAAACGTCAATTTTAATGCCTGTTCCTTCGCGACCAAGCCAGGAAAGAAAGGCAAGAAACAAGGCTGGTTGTTTTTATAATGATCCTTTTAGAATACATAACAATACAAGAAATAAATTACGTCTAAATTGTAACATTTTGAACGAGTTGGAGCAATTTCAATCCCAAGCTTCTCTATCATTTAATGTCTAAATAATCCCATATTTTAAAGTAGGCTTTCATAAAGATTTTAATTATGTACGTTTTTAAATTTGATATTTGTCATTTTTGTTCATCACTTGGGAGTTTGTTATAAAAGCGTACCTAACTTTATGGAGGCTTAAGGCTTTGCACCAGTATGCCTTAAGTTGATGAACGCAGGGCAGTGCATCGTAGGGCACGTTTCTAAGGTGCGTGACCTACGAGGCAATACTTTGCTATAGGCGATGGTTACCACTTAACACCAGGTGGGCCATACGCTTGTTCCATCTCCAAAAATAAAAACAATCTTACCGGCTGTATCATAAAGTATGTCTCATGTTTCTTCTTGTTAGGTTTGAGTCCCTCGAAGCGCGTGAGGAGCGTAGGGTCAGCCTGGTAGAAGTGAGGGTAGGACAGGTACACTGGAGCGTCTGGAAGGGGGTAATACATGTCATGAAATTAAATTCATCATCATCATCATCATATCAGCCGTAGGACGTCCACTGCTGGACAAAGGCCTCCCTCATTGATCTCCAGGAACTGCGGTTGGAAGCGGCCTGCATGCAACGCCGACCTGCGGTTCTTACCAAGTCGTCTGCCCATCTTGTAATTAAATTAAATGAAATTTATTTATTTGCCAGAAGCATGATGTATAAGTTGTTACAGCTATATAGGTAGGTTTCACATACTTCAGCGATTAACAGCGTGAAAATTACAGTTACATAAAATTCAAATCAATAATATTATCAAGTATCGTTTAGACCGTAAAATAATCAATAAAAAAATTAAAATTAAAAATCCCATGAAATTAATAAATTAAAATTAGTACTTATGTCAGAATTTTATGTCAAAGAAATGATTAATCGTATAGAAACATTTGTCAACTGTTAAATTTAAAATTTTAGAATTTAATTTTTGTGACCGTAAAATAATCAATAAAAAAATTAAAACTAAAAAGCCCATGAAATTAATAAATTAAAATTAGTACTTATGTCAGAATTTCATGTCAAAGAAATGATTAATCGTATAGAAACATTTGTCAACAGTTAAATTTAAAATTTTAGAATTTAATTTTTAACTTTTAAACAACCATTAAAGTTTTTATAAAATACCAAGGGACATAAGAGAATTACCTAATAAACAATTCAAGACAAAGCTACATAAAATTCAAATCAATAATATCATCAAGTATCGTGAAGACAGTAAAGTAAAATAATCAATAAAAAAAATAAAATTAAAAAGCCCATGATATTAATAAATTAAAATTAGTACTTATGTCAGAATTTCATGTCAAAGAAATGATTAATGGTATAGAAACATTTGTCAACTAGCCACCCGTACAGCTTTGTCTTGAATTGTTTAATAGGTAACTCTCTTATGTAGGTAATTCACATTACAGTGGTAATTACATGTAGTTTTAGTTTTAATCTATCGTAATACTAGATGACCCGCCCGCTTCGCACTTCGTGATTTCTCAATCACTGCCTTTCTGCGCATTCGGGTAAAAATTAGCCTGCCGGCGCGCCGCGTGACTTGGCTTCAACAACGCAAATACCTACATAGTCACCAAGTGCGGCACGTAGGCTTGTCAAACGGTCGGGATTCGTCGGGGTAATCCCGACATTTCATATGATATCCCGACTCCCGACAAACTACAAAATATCCCGACTTTTTATCAGACAGAAACCGTTTGAATTACAAATTCTTCGGAAGCAAAAATAAAACATTATTGAAGAATGTATCCGATCACGAGAAAAATCTTTTTTGTGTCGAAGCTGAACCATTTTTAAAATGATCTAATCAATATTTGCAAGATCGCTATGATTTTTCGGATAATTCTTTATACATGAAACTCACTCTCTTGTCTTTAAAAGATGATGATAGCCTTAAATGGGAAAAGATTTCAGAATTGCCCGAGTTGCTAAATATTTGATAACAATGACTTACTTAAAAAAATTAAAAAAATGATGTCATTTGTTCTGTCCATTCCTGTAAGCAATGCTTACTGTGAGAGTCTTTAGCCTTCTCAATAGCTTGCATTCGAAAGAACGAAACCGCATGGCATTCGACCTAATTATAGCCAAGCTAGTAATCCGATTAAATTTTGATCATAATAGCTTAAATTTTAGTCATTTTTAGGCACACCACTAGGAACGAAATTAGTAGTCTGTGAAATCAAACTCTAAGTAAATCAAAGTCTAAGTGGAAACATTAAATAAGTATATTTCAGTTGTAAAGTAATAAAAAATAAAATGTTGATTATTTATCCCGATAAAATTACCAAAACCCCGACATTTTAAAAATTTATCCAGAAATTTAAATTTTCTGATCTGGCAACCCTAGTGGCACGGGAGTACTTACTCTTAGAAAACCGACACTGAATTGCAGAGTGCAAATCTCTTTGATGGCCTATGTATAGCAGTGGACTTTCTATGGCCTATATAATGTTGATGATTATTGATAGATAGTTCATTGTTGAAAGAAGCACAAACGCACTTTTGCATTTTTTTGTACCTAATATTACTTTATTGTGAATTATGAAAGGAACAAGCGGTTATGCTGTACGAGCGAGACGGCGCGCTGCGGCGCATACTCGGATAGACGCGTCCCGCATGCACAAAACCTCAAGCACACATCGCCTGAACCCTGGTCATAAATCTCAACCTAATTTCATTGAAATCGGTCCGACGGTATCGTCATGAAAACGAAAACAGACACTAAAAAAAAAGAATTACTTCCGATTTTATAATAAATATACTTCAATTACTTATTTATGAATTAGTCATAAGTATTCGTTTCTGCATGCCCTAAAAATATTTTAATTTGATGAAAATACGGGCGGGGTCGCAAGTTTTAAACATGATTTTGTTAATTTTCATATTTTGTTATTCTTTCTTGTGCGAAAATGTTGCTTAATTTGTAATTTTCTGTACTTACATACTGTACTTAAAAATACCTATATTTAAATAACAAAATCAATTTTCAACATAAAATCTATATTGTGACAAAAATATATAAAAGCATTATGTTTAACAATTTTAATAGTGGTCTACCTAGGTCCTGGACCCAGCCCAGGGGGGGGGGGGGGGGGGGTCATGACCGCCTCTGTGTGTGTATAATGTTTTTTGTGTGCTGTGTGTGTTTTGTTCCGTCATAAATAAATGTTTTTCTTTCTTTCTTTTCGTTCAATCGATCATTTGTTCATTTCATTCAATCGATTGATTCGTTCAACTCCTTCGTTCAATTATATGATTCGTTCATCTCATTCATCTTTTAATTTGACTTACTGTACTGGCACGGGCTGATGTTCTGCAGGCCGCGTGGTGGGCAAGTCTCGCCCTGGCAGTAGCATTTGTTATCGGGGTTCAGATTCGCGCACTCAAACGTTGTACTCGGGGGGGTGTAGAGCCCTGTTTGGATGCCTGAAATATTGAGTGTTACAAATTATTTAAAGACCCTAATGTGGGTTTTCAACTGCGGCGCGAGACGGGACGAGACGAGAATTGAATTCTCGCCGCCCTATTTCCACCAAAACTTGCTGTAGCTGACGGTCAATAGAATGGGATAACTACAGGCAATAATTCGCGTCCCTGTCTAGCTTTTCTGGAAAGTTCGATGACGGGCGAAGAAGAAAAAGGATGTGTCTCTGTCTAACTTTATTCTAGAGAGTTCGATTGAAAATGTTATTGGTTAATGGCGGGTTCCTATATCCGTCGGTAACCGATTACGCCTCGTATCTCCTTGAAAAAGTGTCAAACTAGTGTCAAGCTTTTGACAGGTTTCCAAGGAGAAACGAGTCGTAGCTGGTTATCGACGGATATAGGAACCCGCCATTCATAGCTAAATTACGCTTCCGGCGCCGTAGCTAGGACTATAAATATAGAACAGCTTCTCAGTAAAAATGTGATCATCGAGTACGCGATATACTATGTAACATAGCAACTAAGAAGAAAGAAAATACAGTCCACTCTGCCACATACCGAGTCTATCATTTGAAGCCTGGGAAGTAGGAACCCTCTACACTTGCCAATAGTAGGTATCGCAAGCTCGCGGTTGCTATTAAAGGCAATTTTCATATCGTTTTCGCAGGTATATTAAATACAAACATTGGATTGTTTACGATGCTGGCTTTAAATTTTCATCAAGCTTGGATATCGTTCACTTACCTTTAATTTCGTTTTTTTTGTGCACCCTTTCCATTATGTAATATTACAAAAATCCTCTCCATCCAAAGGTTGTCTGGATGAAATCGCTTCTAAGCGATAATACCAACCACACATTGTACTGGCTTAGTGTTTTATATTTAAGTATGTTTGTTTCTTTTGTGGTACACAATAAAGTTGAAAAAACTTCATTCATTCATTGAAATACGCTATTTAAGACAGGCTTTCAAAAGCTTTTACTGAAAATGTACCTAGTTTAATGGTACAATTAGACTAGGGTTGGGTGGATGGATGGGTGAATATGGAGCAACGTAGATACCTACCGTCTTTGTATACATCCTTCCTGTACTTCAAGGGCAGGATCCGACACAAATCCTTGTCGTAGATGTGCACTATGTCCGATTTGGTCACCGACCGCGGCGGGAAGAACGATCCTTCCGATGCTCTGAAACAATAATATTGAATTAATAAGTACCTAATACATTTACAAAGAATATTGTCACTTTAAAAATAAATAAAACCGGCCAAGTGCGAGTCGGACTCGCGCACGAAGGATTCCGTACCATTATTTATAAAAACGGCAAAAAACGTTTGTTGTAATGGGAGCCGCCCCTTAAATATTTATTTTATTCTGTTTTTAGTATTTGTTTTTATAGCGGCAACAGAAATACATCATCACTGAACATTTCAGCAGTCTGACTATAACGGTTCATGAGATTCAGCCACAGACGGTGACAGACGGACAGGCAGACAGCGGAGTCTTAGTAATAGGGTTCCGTTTGACCCATTGGGTACGGAACCCTAAAAATAAATATTTTGCCATACTTGCTCATGTTATATTATTAACAAATAATATAACAAACAAACTTGTTACAAAAGACGACCTTTGTAACGGAAGATAACCTAAGTAAATAGAAAAAGTCCTTGGACGGTTTGTACTTGTAATTTACAATACAAAATGGCGGCATTACATAGGTAATTTTATAATTATTGCTTTGCAATGTACATATTTTAGGGTTCCGTACTTTAAAAATGAAAAAGGAACCCCTATAGGACTTCGTTGTCCGTCTGTCCGTCTGTCAAGACCCTTTTTCTCAGGAACGCGTGGAGGTATTGGTTTTGACTCCCTTCAGAGAAGAGCCATTAGAATCATCGGTGATCCCAAACTCGCCGACAGGCTGGAACCGCGGAGTCAACGCCGTGACATCGGATCGCTCAGTGTATTCTACCGCCTGTATAATGGGGAAAGTTCTGAGGAGCTATTCGATCTGATCCCGTCGTCGAGAATATCCCACCGCACTTCTCGACAACGTAATAAAGCTCATGCACATCGACAATTGGGTATCGCGCACCACACGCTTCACGCGATCTTTTCTACCCCATACTTGCAAGATGTGGACTGAGCTACCAT
The DNA here is from genome assembly GCA_918857605.2 of Philereme vetulata. Classification (NCBI taxonomy): domain Eukaryota; kingdom Metazoa; phylum Arthropoda; class Insecta; order Lepidoptera; family Geometridae; genus Philereme; species Philereme vetulata. The sequence continues at coordinate 2,015,016 of OU975453.1, forward strand.
CTGAGGTTTTCCCGTTGCGCTACGACATGGCACGCTTCAAGAGAAATGTAAAGAGGTTTGTACAGGGTAGGGAACGCATCGACAATACCGCGGGTGTTGCCGGCGTTAATAGGCGACCGTGGCCGCCTTACCGTGGGTGGGCCGTAAGCCTGTTTTCCCACAAATAACATAAAAAAGGTATCAAGTGGAAAAACGTCTACGGTCCCTTGGAGCTGTCAGAAAATACAGCCATTTTTGCCGTATACTGTGCTCGCAAATAAATCAAAACATATAGGGTACCCGATGACCTAAATCATGAAATTTGGCAAAAAGCAAAGTCTCACAGCTCAAGTATAGGAATAAATCAGAAAATTGTTAAATTACATAAATAAAATATTTTTACGGAACCTTTCGTGCGCGAGCCAGACTCGCACTTATACAATTTTCAAATAAAAATGTTTATTCCGGTAACTTATAAATAGTTTACATTTAGGGTTAGGTATTAAAAATAAAACCGGCCAATTGCGAGTCGGACTCGCGCACGAAGGGTTCCGTACCATTATCTATTAAAACGGCAAAAAAATCATTTCTGTTGTATGGGAGCCCCACTTAAATGTTTATTTTTATTCAGTAGCACAATTTTATTTATTTACCTTATTTGAGGTTGGTGCCGATTAAGCTAGTCCTCTAAACGGTATGAGCGCCCATACAACTCAGAGGACTATCTTAATTGGCGTCAACTCTCTATGTATGAGGACACCGTTTAATTTTCAACTATTTTATTTTTTGAAATATTTCCTTTATTTGTGCTGTAAGACCAAATAAAGGATGAAGTGCGTGCTATACGTATACCCACACACTTGTACCCATATGCCTACACATACAGACATACACATATGCCTACACATACAGACATACACATATGCCTACACATACAGACATACACATATGCCTACACATACAGACATACACATATGCCTACACATACAGACATACACATATGCCTACACATACAGACATACACATATGCCTACACATACAGACATACACATATGCCTACACATACAGACATACACATATGCCTACACATACAGACATACACATTAGTCATTTATTTTCCTCTTTACACATTTTATATGCACTTTAGATATGTCAGACAGTTTGTTGATTAAGTAAAATAATTAATTCTTATATACTAACACAGATTAACATTACTACAGTTAAAGTTAATATCAAATTATTATTACAAATTATATTACTGTAAATTAAAAAAAAATAATTGTATCATACATATAAAAAATTGTTTAAGTAATTACTACTTAGTATCAACTACAAAACTATAGTCATTCAACACAAAAAATGTATTTATCGGACAAAGCCTCGTCAATATTATAATAACTTTTATGTAATAAATGTTTCTTTATACAATAAAAAAATTCAACGTCTGATTTATTTCTAATCTCAATGGGAATTTTATAGATACATACATAAAGCTTTTTAATGTTTTGGCCAGTCTACAACGAGGGGCGACAACATTTTCCTTATTTCTTGTATTATAGCCATGGGATTCGAATTTTGATGTCATATGTTTCAGATTTTCGCGTATGTATACCATATTCTGGTATATATACTCTCCAATCATAGTCATGATGTTCAGCTCTCTGAACCTATCTCTACAGGAGACTCTATATTTAATGCCTAAAATATACCTAACCGAGCGTTTTTGCAAGATAAAAACCCTTTTTGATTCTGCTGCAGTACCCCAAAACATTACGCCGTAACTCATTATTGAATGAAAGTATGCAAAATAAACATCTCTTGCTGCTCTAGTCCCTCCTAGCTCCCTTATTTTTTTAATAGCATACGTAGCAGAACTTAATTTTTTAGATATTTCTTCCACATGAACTGTCCATGTTAATTTAGAATCTAACCAAATACCTAAAAGTTTCATACGGTCGGCAGTTGGTAAGGATAGTTCAACTAGAGCATCTTCAATTAAGGGAGGTGGTAAATTACCAGTGACTCCTAAACAGAATTTAACCACATGAGTTTTGTCAACATTTAGAAGTAAATTATTCACCGAAAACCATTCCTTTAAATCAACTATAACTTTCTTTAGCTTATGACCAAGATCTACATTAGATTTGTCTTTTATCATCAAACTTGTGTCGTCAGCAAATAATATAATGTCAATATCCTTACAAACTACAGAAATGTCATTTACATAAATTAGAAACAACAATGGGCCCAATATCGATCCCTGCGGTACGCCTAGCTCTATTTTATTTTTGCTTGATCTAACACCATTTAGCTCGGCGACTTGTTCTCTATCAATTAAATAGGATTTAAAAATTTGCAGTTCATTGTTTCTTACACCGTAATGTTCTATCTTTTTAATTAAAATATCATGAGAAACACAATCGAAGGCCTTGGAGAGATCGCAAAAGACTCCATAGGTCTTTTTTGACCCCTCCAGGCCAGCGAGTATATCTAGCATGAGCCTTGAGATAGTATGTCTTGTCGATTTTTTTTTCTGAAAACCAAATTGTCTGTTGTTCAATAAATCATTATCAACTAAAAAAGTAACAAGTGCCTCAGACACATATTTTTCAAATATTTTGCTTATACTAGGGAGCACTGAAACTGGTCGGTAATTGTTACAAAGAAACATTTCACCTTACTTATGGAGCGGTACGACCTTTGCAATTTTCATTTTTTTAGGAAAATTTCCTGTCTCGTTACAGTTGTTTATAATGTGCATCAGAGGTGCAGCTATAACAGATTCTAGTTTTTTTAACAAGTAAGGAGTTATGTACCAAATGTCATTAGATTTTTTTGGTTTTAAGGCTCGAATTAGTTTTATAACTCGATTGATATCCATTGGTTTCAGAATAAAATTAAAACTGGAGACTGGAATGTATTTCTTTAAAAATATTAAAGCATTTTCCGAAGAACAATTAAGATTACATGTCAAATTACTAGCAATATTTACAAAATAATTATTAAAATAATTAGTAATGTCAATTTTGTCATAAATAAACCTATTGTTAATATCACAAAGTATTTTATCACAGATATTTTTACGATTACTACATTCTTTACCTGTCTCTTCTTTAATTATTTTCCAAACGCATTTTATTTTATTTACTGATTTTTGAATTTTATTTGTAATGTGGATTTGCTTAGCGACAATACATACTTTCTTAAATATTTTACTATAACTACTGACATATGATTTACGGATAGGATTGTCAGTAATATTGCTCAAGGCATATAAGTCAAAAAGTCTTTTCCTTGATACGAGAATTCCCTTAGTAGCCCATTCATAAAAATATTTAGGATTACGTGGACTCATATCAACGACAGGCATGTGCTCATTTACATTATTCAGAAGGTACATAAAATATTCATCGTAATCAAAATACAATGCAGAATTTGACAAATCTCTCAGTAAATTTCCTTTCAAATTATCTAGTCTAAAGTTATTAATCCGTCTTAACTTTATCTTCTGGGGCTTTCCTACTTCTATGTCAAGTCTTATATCTAGAATTTGGGCATAATGATCTGATTTTACACCAGGAAGCACACGTACATTATTGGTTCCTGTGAGTCTGTAAATATATTGTCTATGCATGATATTGTTGATTTTGTAACCCTAGTATAGTCATAAACTTGCTGAATTAATAGAAAGCTCTCCGTCAAATCTGTCACACTTAAACAGTCATTATTATTACTTAGAAAATTTACGTTAAAATCACCGCACAGTATTACAGTTTTATTGCTATTTGTTGTGACTTTGTCTAGGCACTGTTCAAGTTTATTTAGATATGTATTTAAGTCAGCTGAAGGTGATCTATAAACTACTACTATAATAGCGTCATTTAATTCTATACATGCTAGTTCACATACAAATTCTTCGGACATTTTAGATATATCATTTCTATTTTTGAACTTTAAGTTATTTTTTACCAATATAAGACAACCTCCCTGGTCATGTTTCGTTCTATTGAAAAACACACACATATGCCTACACATACAGACATACACATATGCCTACACATACAGACATACACATATGCCTACACATACAGACATACACATATGCCTACACATACAGACATACACATATGCCTACACATACAGACATACACATATTCCTACACATACAGACATACACATATGCCTACACATACAGACATACACATATGCCTACACATACAGACATACACATATGCCTACACACACAGACATACACATATGCCTACAAATACAGACATACACATATGCCTACACATACAGACATACACATATACCTACACATACAGACATACACATATGCCTACACATACAGACATACACATATGCCTACACATACAGACATACACATATGCCTACACATACAGACATACACATATGCCTACACATACAGACATACACATATGCGTATAGTAGGTACGTAATGCGTACTGCGCCACAGGACCCATGCATGGAACGATCGGCGAGCGTTTGGGAAGTAGGAGCAGCTGAATAGGGGAGGTGGCGTCAGCACTTGGGGCACCGATGGTGGCATACATCGAGATGCTCCCAAGTCCGGCCCGGGTGCTTAACAAGGGGATGTCAGTGTCCTCGTACAAATATAGCGTGCGCCACTCTGTCATCCCCAGGGGGCCGAAACACGGACACATTGCGGAGACCGGTGCCTTGCCGAATCGCAGGATGAGAGGGTCGGCGTTAGGCGCGAAGCAGGATTGAGATACAATAGCGGTCGAATCACCATCTCACCTCGTGTTATCTTTGTCGCAAAGCAAATGCTTATTTTCCCTGCATAACCCTGTATAACGATTGACCTTAGGAAAGCGCGACAATTGTTTTAGACAAATTTTGATATTGTGAGATTTTGGCATATCAACCATATTTTAGCCGGCGCATCTCCAGACAGCGCCATCTATTACGCTAGAAGCCTTCGTTCAGAAACAAGCTGAGTGCATAAATACTTACTGGCTGATTCATTTCAGTCGGGGAATCACAATAATTTATTTGCGAGCAAGTTATATAAATATTTAAACAATCGTCTGCAAAGATTGCATGTTGTCACGCACCTTGCCGTTTCAAGGTTTTATGGTAGTATTACTTAAGATGGTTTTACATATGTATTTGTAACTAGTGGTTCGCCCCGAACTGAGATCTCGCGAGTCTACCATAAAAACAAAAATTAGTTATTTGTTATACAAGGGTGCAAAGTTGCTTTTTAACCGCGTGCTCAATTTTGATGACCGAGCAAGCGAAGGATTCTAAAATTGAAAAATTAGAATCTTGAACGTTAGCGAGGGAATCAAAAGAGCACGAGGTGAAAAATCTTTGTACTCGAGTGCAACACGTAACTTTTCATCCCACCTCAGCGAGGAAATGACTAAATGCAAAAAAAAGTAATAGGTACACCAAGACGGTTCCGAGTCTGAGTTTTTAACAAATTAAAAAAGGTTGTATGATAAAGGCACCATCGAGGTAGAAGTAAATAGGTTTAATGGTGTTTTGAATTCATAAACTTAGTGCACACGATGTTCTAAATTCAATTTACTTTATTCTCTAGCGGATAAAAACAACTATATCGAAGAGCAAAAATACTATATCCGAGATGGGGGATGAAAAATATATTATTTGTCTAATGTTTGATTATCAAAATAGTGCCACGAAATATTAAACCAATTTACTTGACCTACAGTTTCATACATATTACAGGTAACGGGAGTTCGTGTCAATTGGTTATTATTTTTTGGGGTACAAAATGCAGTTATCTGTGATTCAAAATCTTAATCTTGTGATTTAAGCAACTTTTTTTTTAAACATGATAGAACTTCGTTTGACCACAATCTCACCTGATGGTAAGCGATGACGTGGTCTAAGATGTAGCACGAAGATCTAGAAGAAACCTATTCACTCTTACCATAAAGAGGCCCGGATCGTATTTATTAGGAAAAACAGACGACGGTAAAGTGTTCCATTCCATACCTTAGCTGTACGCATCAAGAACGTAGAACCAAAACGGTGTTTGCGAATGGGTGGTATATCAACTAGGTACGGATGGTACTGAGCCGTGCGCCTGCTTGTCCTTTGATGGATCAGATCGTATTATTGCTGGAAACATTCCCCAAAATGTATTCTGTAAAAGATCGATAGGCTTGCAACTTTACGGCGGTGTTCGAGACTTTGGGTCTTAGTCTCCGCCATATTTTATGTTGCTCACCTATAAGCCTAAAAGCCCTAGGTTGTATCGAGTCTTACGTAGCGAGCTTGTATTTGGCCGAACCATCTCAAAGGTGGCAGCAGTACTCCATACCAGACCGGACTTGAGCTTTGTAAAGACTAAGAAGCTGTCCTGGTGTGAAGTATCTCCTGACCTTGTTGAGGATGCCCTCGTCCTATTTCATTCGCAATTTCGGCAATGTTTGCAGTTAAAGTTTGAATTTGCACAGATTCTTCGTCAGTTTTCCTAAGTCAGAACAGGCCACTGGCTCTGTATGGCTGATACTGAATGCTTTTTATTAATATGTATGTACCGATATACCTTTTAGATCCGCGAATAAAGAAATCTTTCGCCACGAATACTTATAAATAGGAATTGGATCGCATTTTTTTAATCCGCGAATAGTGAAAACGCGAATGAAGGAAGCGCGAATAAGGAGCTTTTAATAGTGGTAGTCAAGTGTTTGACCACTCATCTGATGGTAAGTGATAGAATGGTTGAAGATGAAACACGTTTGCCTAGAAACAACCTGTTTACTCTGGACTTGAACACTTCGAGACTTAATAAGTACTTAGATAAGAAAGAAAAAGATAGAATATTAGATTATTAAACGAGGGGATACAGCAGTGTCATGCGTCACGGGCGCTATATTGAACCCCGAGTGCAGATAAAGATATAAGCACGCCCAAGATGCAGACAGCTTCTTCCACCTTTATTATGCGCATCGCCAAGGAGTGAAATGTCTTGCCTGAGTCTGTGTTTTCTGATATCTACCTGGGTGTCTTCAAGTCGCGAGTCAATAAGTTTCTTCTAAGCAAACGTGATCTGTAGACTGCATCATCGCGCGCCATCAGGCGAGATCATGCTCAAATGATAGCCTATAATGTATAAAAAAAACCCCACCCAAGCAGTTTAAGAAACCTAAGTAGGTACCTACATACCTGGAGGCTGGAGACAGTCGACCAGTATGTTTATCTTGGACATATTCTGTCGTTTACGTAACGAGCATCAGCAGAAGGAGATATCTAAAAGGATCCAATTGGGATGGGCTGCATTCGGCAAGTTAGACGACATTCTTAGGTCGCCTAATACTCCACAGTGTCTGAAGACCCGCTTATTCAACCAATGTGTTCTGCCTACCATGACCTACGGTGCCGAGACATAGACGCTCACGCAGGAGGCTGTGTACAGGTTAAGAGTTGCACAGAGAGCCATGGAGCGTACCATGCTCGGCATCAGACTGTTAGATCGAGTTCCAAGCGTCGAGATCCGTAGACGAACGAAAGTTCATGACGTTGGGATTCGAGTTATGGAGCTCAAATGGTCTTGGGCGGGACACTTGGCTAGACGTGGTGATGACAGCAGGACAGTGACTGAATGGTGGCCGAAGAGCGGGTATAGAAGGGTAGAAGGACCAGCAGCGAGATGGATGGACGACATCGTAAAGGTCGTGGGCCGTCAGTGGGTGAGACTAGCGCAGGATCGTGGCGGATGGCACGAACTTGGGGAGGCCTATACCCAACAAAGGGTGAAGTCAGGCTGTGGATGATGATGATGAAGTAGGTACCTACATACCTACAAGTTTAATGACATAATACAATTAATTTATAAGAATACAATACTTACATGTAAGTATCTATGTAATTGGCTATTTAGGCAGTAATCGCCTATTTACAATTTACGACGAGGTAAATAAAATTATTATTATGATTGATTATGATTAGTGATTACCAATTATGTACCTAACCTATAGGTACATATATATAATATATATAGCATATATATCCATTTATAGCATTTTATTTGTAGCCAGACTTTCAGTTTTTTACAAGATACATTTTGGTGAATGTGCGCAAGATCTTCATGACCTTATCCCACCTTCCTCCTTCCACCACCGGACAAGCAGACGTACTGAGAAGTACCACCCATACCTGGTCGGCATACCACCCTGCCGTACCAAACGATTTGCTTCAACTTTTCTTGTTAGCACAAGTGAGGAGTGGAACTCACTTCCGGCGTATGTTTTTCCAAACCAGTATCTTCAAGTCCAGAGTGAATAGGTTCTTTCTAGGCAAGCGTGATCCATCTCGATCACACCTTCACTTACCATCAGGTGAGGTAGTGGTGAAGCGCTTGGCTATCATCAATAAAAAAATATACCTATACTATAGGTATCTGGTTTGTATAACGTATGTAATAGTTTTTATATCACTCATGCTTATAAAGATGATGATTGTTAACTCGATAACGGCTCCGTAATTGTTTTTTACGGCCCTAGGGCCAGAAGTAAATTTAAAAATAGAATTGGCTAAATTAAAAACAATCTCCATGACAAATCATAATTTCTATATAAAAATGATATTGGCCACATTAATAGTCTAATTCTAAATAATTCTAATATATAAAAATCGCGAGTCACGGTTTTCGTGGTCGCACTCCTCCGAAACGGGTAAACCGATTTGAATAATTTTTTAGGGTTCCGTACCGAAAGGGTAAAACGGGACCATAGGGTCCCGTTTTACCGTAGACAGACAGACAGCGAAGTCTCAGTAATAGTACTGAGACTTCGCTGTCTGTCTGTCTGTCTGTCTGTCCGTTTGTCACCAGGCTGTATCTCATGAACCGTGATAGTTAGACAGTTGAAATTTTCACAGATGATGTATTTCTGTTACCGGTATAACAACAAATACTAAAAACAGAATAAAATAGATATTTAAGGGGGGCTCCTATACAACAAAAGTGATTTTTTGCTCGTTTTAGCTCGATATTGATAACGACAACATCTTATCTTAGACGCTTGAAATATTCACAGAATATTTAGTTATATATTCTCTTTAAAAATAAATAATTAAATTAAAATAAAATTAATTTTTATTTTAATTTTACGGCCTTTTTTGCCGTTTTTATAGAACCTACGTACGGAACCCTTCGTGTGCGAGTCTGACTCGTACTTGGCCGGTTTTTATATTTTTTTTGTATATTTGGTAGGTATGAGAATAGGTCGAAAATATTTTGGTATTTTTGTATGAACAATATCCATATAATTTAACCGTCGTTCATTGACGTGAAGTCATTTACATGAAGTGTCGCGTCACTTTGACAAGAGTTACTTTCATAGTTTTTTTCCCGAAGTTCCCACGGGAACGGGAAGAATGAACAACTCATTTCATTATATGCTATAATGAAATACAGTCTCTACGACTAATCCTTATTTCCTTATCGCTATAATAGATTGCTTACAGCCCTTGTATAACAATGTACTATTATTAACGGACTTAAAAAAATGATGAGGTTCTTAATTTTTAATTTCTCAACACTAATTCGAGGCGCGAGAGCGTAAACGAAATAAAAATGCTTAAAATAATGATTTATAACAAAACTATTGGCTATTATGAAAAATCTACGCACATGTGCGTCATATAAATATCGATAAGTAGGTATGTAACTCACGAACTCATTTATAGTCTCAGAATAGAAAATTAAATTTATTAATTAGTAAATTAATAACATATAACTGTTTAGATAACTGTTTCACCGAGTGTTGGTACAAATTATGTTCTGGCCTAGATAAGTTGCTAAAAAGTTTGTTTACGTGAAAACTTATGTTTTGTATTAGTTAATTGTTAAGTTATAGCTGTTGGTATTCCACAACATAAATAATTAAATAGATAAAACACCAGAAGACACTTTCAGCTGTGATTGCAAGCCGTGCGCTGTGTCCCTATCATGCCTGGTAATGTCCCCTACAAGATCGACGACCATAAGAAATGAATGAAAGACCGATGCAATAGTCCGGATGACAGATAAACGCTTTATGTCCTAATCTGTGACCTGTGCGATATTTTTCCATTCATTCATTCAATCCATTCGCCGCAACCGGTGACGTTTTGTAATTTTTTAACACATACCGATTTGTTGTTTTTAGAAATAGCTGCCATTAAATTACTGTTTGTTCATGTTGATGAATTTGTTATTGTTTATTAATTTCTGCTGCAATATTCAGTAATTTCGCGTACGTAATACATCTAAGTGTCAATCTGTGCGACACAATGTTCCGAAAGTGTTGTGTACTTAAATGCGACAGCCCACGACAAGACCTTAAATTATACACCTATGAGAAAAGAACTTTTGCCAACTTATGAACTTCTTTTTAGTGCCACAAACCACAGGCAGCCTCACTGTGATCACACATATTGTGCTTCGAACAGCAAAACAGCACTCAAAGTGAGACGTCATTGATCAACAGTTCAGCTCATGAAGCTTCCATTTGCATTGAAACAGGTAAAACATATGTACAATTTGTTTGGTGAATCATGCCCTCTGAAGTTAATGTTATTCAGTGCGTCCCGCGCCCACCTCACCCCCACCCGCGTAATGTTTCTATAGTCTTTCCATTTCTTTATTTTGTCGATGACATCTCCTGTGAAAACTTGAACGAGAATCTTTGTTACATTATGTATGCATTATTTTCTACAAATATGACGCTTACGCACGTACAAGGTTATACCAGAGTCGGAGACACTGATAGGGATGGAGCTATCGATAAACGTAATACGATAACAGACCCGATATTTTTTTTTTAACAAAATGTAAGAAACTAAACTACTGCCGGATACTTTTGTACAAATTTATTAACTAATATTATATTTCATTACAAGATGTTACACGTATTAATTCTTGATTGATAATGCCAACTTCTTTAAAATTTTCTAAGCTGTTGTAAAATAAGTAGGTATAGGTAGATACTCGACAATGAAACGAAATAATTATAACGTCAGGTAATCTTTATTTATTTATTTTAATCAAAATCTGATGAATCGTCACTGTCACTCGATGAGCTCTCCCCATGAGGTCACAACACTACAACTATCAAATTAGAACTGTTATCGAGAAAACAAAGAAATGGAAGGACTATAGCTTAGTCATTATATATCCATTTTGGTGTAAATGTTTTAGGTAAGATACAACTAATGTAGCTATGGCAATATTTTATTAATCAAATATCAAAGCCGGTTTGCAAAATGATCCCTGAACGTATTTCGTTACTAGACATGTTTAAATTTGGCATGTTTGTATGATTTGAGAACTGCTTAAATCGTAATACGCTAAATACGTTTAGGCATCATTGCGGAAATCACTTTAAAAAATTTTTTTTTGTTTTTTTGGGAGATTTACGTAAAACTACAACTAATAAAAGTTTTTAATCTCAGAATTCTAGAGTAGGGAAAATAATAACACTCGATATTTGGCAACACCAACACAATGGAGGTTCATTATTTAAGACAATTACAAACCGAACAATTTATTCAATAAACAAATAACACAACATCAAAATGCGCTACTTACGTATGAAATGTGATCCCATCGCGTTTTGTTTGAGCGCAGCTGAATTTTGGGGTGGAATTACACGTTGGGACGACACAAGAAGGCATAATCCAATTAAATTGAACACGTCACGCGTGACGGCGGTCACAGAGTAACTAATGGCGTTCGCGTACAACTAATATAATTTAGAGTAGATATTGACGCTTCAGTATTAGGCGCGTTCACTTCTTCTGGTGTTTTATCTATTCTGTGTTTATAGTATTTGAATGCTATTGAATGCTACGCGTTTATTGTAAGTTATTGACGTTACTTTGGAATTGTATTCTTTGAGAAAATTTAAGGAATTGTGTTTTCGCTACACATAGTCTTTAGCTTATATCCTCAACTTTTACATATATTAATTACAAAGTAAATGAAATTTATTGAAATTAAATGAAATTATTAAATTAAATGAAATTATTAAATTAAATGAATATATTTAATTAATTAAATATTAAATTAAAAATAATTAAATGAAATTTATTTTATTTTATTGCGGGTAAAATATAGGATTATATAAAGCTATCTGAGTCATAACGGACTCTTAATTGCGTATTAGCTCATACATAATGTTTGAGTTGTAGGTAATATTCAAGGTAACTTTGAAGTACATTTTTCAGTTTTTGTAAGTAATATAATTAACTTTAATATCTGAAATGGCAAGTGATGTCGTAACGACCTACGATGTACCTAGGTATACTCCGACAAATAATTTAATTTGTATTTTCGACGTTTATAAAATGTTAAAACGCGTAATATTGTTGCCATACCTTGACGACCTCCGTGGCGCAGTGGGCGTATAGCCGGCTGAGATACAGGGTTCGATTCCCGCCGCGGAACAAATTATTGCATGATCTTCAGATATTTGTTTCGTGTCTGGGTGTTTTTATAAACTTGTGAGCAAAAAAATCGATTCAGGACGCACGCTCGCGGTTAAAAGTCTCTAGCAAACAATTTGAAGCTTTCATTCTATTTCTGATTTTAACATTTCAAAGCTGTTAGTTTTAGCTTTAAAATAAGTGGTCTAGGTTGTTATTAGGAAAAATTTTTTGCAAATAAAAAAATATTAAATGAGAAGGAGTCTTAAACAATGAAAAAGGTGATAATTAACAGTAAAGAAAATACAAGCTTAAATTCGTCAAAATATTAATTTAATTGATTTATCTTATCAATACTCAGTGTTCCCTCCCCTGGCCCTAATAACAGCTTCAAATCGCTTCTTCATGGATCGAATAAGTTTCTTTACTCGATCTTGTTGGATGCTATCCCTTTCTTCAATGAGCGCTGCTTTTAGGTTCGATTTCGTGGCTGGTGCAGGATTTCTAGCCCGAACTTTTCTTTTAAGTTGATCCCACAAATGCTCGATAGGATTTAAGTCCGGGCTACGCGCTGGCCATTCCATAGCGGCAATTTCGTTCTCCTGGCAAATATTGCCGAACGGAAGCTGCAGTATGTGGACGGGCATTGTCGTGCATTAAGATGAAGTTTTCATTATTTTGAATTGATTATTTTGAAGCTAATACTACCAGCTTTAAGATTTTACTAAGAAAAAAATATTTTCGCTTTCAGTTTTTTTGCTAGTGACTTGCGACTGCAGGTTTGTCGCCTGAGTCGATTTTTTTTTCTCACGAATGCATATAATATTAGTATGTATTTACAAAATAAACGTACATTAGTATTCTATCAGTTATCTGGTTCCCAGTACAAGCTCTGCAAAAAAAGTTTTTGTGTAAAATGACCATTTTCTTGTTGACTGTACATTTTTTTTTAAAATCTGTGAATGCAGTTCAAAATATCTTAAAAATTTAAGGATAGTCTCCTAAAAACGTTTTCCTGTAATTATAACGGTTAAGGTACCTGCCCTTACTGGCCCGTCTAAATTCACTCTCTATAAATAAAAAAAAATATTATTTGTAATCTTTGACTTTCAAAATAGTGCCACGAAATGCCACCAATTAACTTGACCTACAGTTTCATTCAAATTACAGGTACTCCCGTTAGGCAGTTCAAAATTGACTACGGTTTTTTTGGGGTAAAACTGCCGTTATTCAGACTGGCTTTATTTATTTTCCACAAGGAAACACGGGCATCACCCTGTGAACCCCCCCCCCCCCCCCACATTTTTAGTTCATCTAGTCACACCAGAATTGTGCCAGCACTACCTACCTTTATACCAAATTTCACGATGATCGAATCAACGCTTCGAAAGTTATCCTCGGACAAACATACCTACATACAAACAACGCCGATTTGCCCAAGTTGATTTGTAGATCTCGCTTCGCTTCCTCAACTATGTTTCATCTAAACGTTATCTTATCTTATCTTAACCGCTAGTGTTGACGAAAAAGTAATGCAATTGAGCTCAATGAGGCCTTAACTTTCGATATAAAAAAATCTAGTTCCTACTAGCGTAGTCTCTATATGGAGATACACCTACATAAAATATGGTTTAAATGCCAAAATCTCAAAAACACTCTAATAGCCCAGGCAAATAAGGCGAAAATAGGGGTAAACCTCGAAATTCGAGCTAACCGGCTAGATTTCTGCATGGACCTTTGTTTTGACCTTCTGAAGGTTGTCTCAAAAATTTAATATCATATATAGTGCTGGCGTCTTGAGATCATCATCATCATCCGCCTGAAGACGTCCACTGCTGAACATAGGCCTCCCTCTTAGATCGCCACAACGAGCGGTTGGTAGCCGTTTGCGCCCAACGGCTCCCCGCGATTCTTACTAGATCGTCGGTCCACCTTGTGGGGGGCTGGCCTACGCTGCGTCTTCCAGTCCGTGGAGACTCGAGAACCTTTCTTCCCCAACGGTTATCGGTTCTACGAGCGATGTGGCCTGCCCATTGCCACTTCAACTTGCTAATTTTGAGAGCTATGTCGGCAACTTTAGTTCTTCTGCGGATTTCCTCATTGCGGATTTTGTCACGCAAAGAAACCCCGAGCATAGCCCTCGCGTCTTGAGATAATAAAGGTCACAAGTCATAAAAATCGGGGTTTCGCCAATATCTCGTTTGCTTTGCACTCTACATTTTTAGTTATTAGAAAAGTAAGAGAGCATATACAATTCTCCACACACGTCTAAAGCAATTTTCGATATCATGAGCCGTTCTTGAGATAGAGCGTGAAGAGTGGGGAGTGGGGAGTGCACCGCACTGTACATGTTATCTCAACCTGTCGCTTCACTATGATAATCATCATCATCATATCAGCCGTAGGAAGTCCACTGGACAAAGGCCTCCCTCATTGATCTCCAGGAACTGCGGTCTTAGCCACAGACTGATTAGTCACAGCCAACTAATCACTCGCACTAATCAGTCGCTGTCCACACCTAGTCACTAAGCACCTGTCTCATCACCTGCACTCGCACTAATCAAAGTGTAAACCAGCCTATAGGCATACCAGCCAAGTCCTATAGTATGGCAACGTATTCACATAGAGATCAAGAGAACATTATAGCTTGTTTTGAATTCTATGTGGATATCCATGGGCTGCAGTAGCCACTTAACTTCTGGTGGACTGCATGCACGTTTGCCATATAAGTAGAATAAAAAAAAAAGATATTAGCACTGACCTCTTGAATTCGATGATGGAACACACTGTCTCTATCTGGTGTTGGAACTCACCGTATATTGTTACAAGGCCGGTCCTTCCAGTGCGGAAGGTGATCCAATCCGTTCACTCGGTCCAGGTATCCGAATCGATCCAAATTCTGTTGTCCAGTGTAAATAGTTGACACTTCATCTAGTGTCCCGTTTCTCTGTAAAAATACATTATCCTTACTAAGTAAAATAAAAAATTCGAAAGTAACCCTCGTTCTCTCGGCTGGACGGATTTTAATGAAATTTTGTTCAAAATTTTGACTCAATTTTGGTATTTATTTGTTTTGCTTACATGTACAAAGTCCAAAGCCAAAGTCAAAATCGTTTATTCATTAAAATCACAAGGATCAATTTGAAACATCAATTTTACTGCTTGTTCCTTCGCGACCAAGCCAGGAAAGAATGGCAAGAAAACAAGGCTGGTTGTTTTTTAATGATCCTTTTAGAATACATAAGAATACATAAAATAAATTACGTCTAAATTGTAACATTTTTAACGAGTTGGAGCAATTTCAATCCCAAGCTTCTCTATCATCTAAATAATCCGATATTTTACAGTAGGCTTTTTTATAAATATTTTGTTTAATTACGTTTTCAAATTTGTTAATTTTCAATTTTTGTACATAACTTGGGAGTTTGTTATAAAAGCGAACACCTTGCCCTTTAAACGATTTACTAACTTTATGGAGTCTACAAGTGTCAACAGCGAGTTTATCTTTATTTCTAGTATTAAAATTATGAGTATCGTTATTTTTCTTAAACAAATTAATATTTTTGTGAACATACATCAGATTTTCATAGATGTATTGACAAGGGAATGTCATAATATTTATTTCTTTAACCGTTCTTTTACGTACATACGTATACATTTTATACAGCTGAGATAGTAAGAAGCTTAATAGGAAGTAAGTACATGTACCCTGTAAGGGCACTGCAAAGAGTCAATCAAATAATCAATCAATCAGATAAACAAATAGAATTAAAAGAAATAAGACATGGTGAATCAAACATATTAAAATTAATTAATGCGGCATAATATTTCAAATAATAACAATTATATTAAAATAAAACCAGCCAAGTGCGAGTCGGACTCGCGCACGAAGGGTTTCGTACCATTATCTATAATAACGGCAAAAAAATCATGTCCGTTGTATGGGAGCCCCACTTAAATATTTATTTTAGTCAATAGCACAACTTTATTTATTTACCTTATCTGAGTTTGGTGCCGATTAAGCTAGTCCTCTAAATTGTATGAGCGCCCACACAACTTAAAGACTATGTATGTATCGGGACACCCTTTAATTTTTAACTTTTTTATATTTTGGTATTTTTCCTTTATTTGTGCTGTAAGACCTTGCTTTTTGCCAAATTTCGTGATTCTAGGGCAACGGGAACTATCATAATATATATATGTTATTTTTTTAAGTACCTACTCGCTGAGTTGAGACCTTTTTGCAATCAATTTGTGTACCTTTAAGCTTTAAGTTTTTGTGTTGTTTTTTATTGATATACTGTTTTATTTTTTGTTGTTATTTTTGTTTTATGTGTTGTTGCAAAATAAAATATTTGATTTGATTTAATTTTTGGTATTTTCGGTTGACCTAGAATTGTCAATTTTGGTTAAAAGCAAGGTCTAACATTACAAGTAAAGAGAAAATTCTGAAAAATAAAAAAAGTTAAAAATTAAGGTACATTTTGGTACTTACAAGTTTTCGCGAAAATCTAAACTTGCCCATATCTTTTTATCGTGTTGACTCAGGACCTTGATTTTTATACACCTAGGGACTATAAACCTCAGTCTCTGGTATAAATTTCAACTTGCTAGGTCCACCGGTTCCTGAGAAAATCGGTGGTGACACACGGACAGACAGGACAGACGGACAAGAGAGTGATCTTATAAGGATTATTTTTTGTACCTTTTGAGGTACGGAACCCTAAAAAAATAATAAAGCATTACGGTAGGTACCTAAGTATGTAAATATCTAATAAAATTAACGTCAATAATAATATTTAAACGCGCTTATATTGTTTAAAACAACAATAGCCTGTGTGAACGAAAATATTTAACAGAAGACCGGGGAGACCACCTAAAGTCACCGACATGGCACAGAGGAGCCGCAGAGGACGGGGCACATAGATCGAAGAACTGATGGCTGTTGGGGCAGAGAGTTGCTGGGTGTTGGGAGTCATGACATAAGGTAATGCCATTGTTATAAAAGGACATAAACAAACTATACTACGTGTTTTGTAATGTACGACATTAAATGGAAACACGGGTAGGGCTAATGCCTAGTATTGTTGTATAATAGATTTTCTTCAAATTCATTACCATAGAAAATTTAAATTTTTCAAACAACCTCAATTTTAAGTCCTAAAATATCAATGAAAAAGCTTGTATAAAATAGGTAAACAAATCATATTCATTCATCATTTAAAGTACCGGTTAAACTGATTAAGCGGCATCGTCGCAAAGGCGCCGCCGATTTACGTTGAAAATTGTTTATTGGAAATGTATCGATTACTGGATACATATTCAAAGTATAGGCATTAAACCCACCTTTAAAATCTGTTAAGGGGGCACCGGAGGGACAATCGCCCATACAACACGTACTACCAAGATCATTTCTAATTGGAGCATATTTCTACCTTAATAAGGTATTATTTTAATTTGAATAGTATTTATCTAGGTTCCCAACCATATATTAGATCAAAATACTTACATAAAATGAAATAGAAGCGTATCGCTGCATGTTTTTACGTCATAAAAGACCTGTTTTCAACCTAATTGTTTCGTATTAAAAACAAAAACATCTTACGTATCCTAGTCATGGGAACATAGATTATATCGTCTAGTTACAGAATAACAACACAATGAGAAAAATACAACAAGTTTTCAGTCATCATTTTTGGTATTACGTAACACGGTCAAAATCTAATCAAATTTAGAATCGTTCTATTGCTATCACTGTCGCTCTGCGTGGCTAAACTTCGTCACTAAACAGGGATAGCGATATTCAGGCCGAAGTTTTTGACGTGGCCGAATTGAAGTTGCGCTCAGTGTTCGCCGGCGCGTTAATACAATTTCGGATGTGTGTTTTAAGTTACTGTCATACAAAAACAGGTTGTATAAGTTTTAAAACTGAAACCCGACTACGATACCTGTCGATGGTAGCCTATATCACCCGCACCTTAATAATGAATCGATTGATTAGACACTTGTCTCAGCGCGCCGGAGAGTAAGCGATTAGTTATCAACTATTTTCTCGCTCAAGAAATGAACAAAAGATATAGATTCCGTGTCAGTAAAAGAGACACGTATATTAAGGGTTCTTATTCCTAAATCGGCATATTTAGATGTTTTCGCAGCTTATTTACTCAGTGGCAATAAGGGTTTTGTATTGAAACTTTAGTTTAAGTAATAGAACATTTTAATGTCAGCTCTCGTAACAAAACATTATATTCATATTGTTTTTTATTATTTCGTCCAGAGCTGTTTCTTCCCACATCTTCTTGAAATCTTGCACATTAGTGCTCTTTTTGCCGACGGATAGACAAAAAAGTATTTTAAATAACAAATCAGCAACAACATTATTACAAAACATACATTATCACTACATTACCCAGTACTTATTTTTTTTTATTATTTCTGTTTGTGTGGTAATTCAATAAAGAGTTATCTATATATCTATTATCATCTAAAGATTTACAGGATAAAATAGTATAATTAAACACATTTTCATAACAAATCTCTCAGAACAACAAATAACAAAAAATGACGCAAATGACTAAGTTCAAAGCAATTTTTTATGGCATATTCGTTAGTCAAAGTATACAAAATTGTTTTTATAGTACTTACGTATTAACTCATCATAAACTAATTAAAATAGAAAAAAAAAACAAAAACCAAATTATTTTTTTATAAATATTTTAAAACACCCATCGAAAGGCGTGAGCACTAGGGAATGCAATCCCGATCTCGCGAGATCTCGTGTAATTTTTCGGGATCAATCCTGACGCATCATATAACGAGATCCCGTTCGAGATTGACGGGATTGGGCGGCAGTGGTCAGCGACGCTACACACGTCCACTCGGGGCGCAAGCGGCGCGCTGACTGACGGCCGCGAGCGGCAGGAACGCCAAACAGCGTTAGAAAACTATTCCGACTATTTCCGAATATTAGCGACAGGTGACGATAATTATTTAGTTGGTAAGATTAAAGAATAAAGATTTTTATTTTCTTTCGAGTAATATGTTATTTTAGTTAACCTCACTATCACAAACAAGCAGTTATTAGCTTTTTCAGTCATCCGAATTTAACATTTTTTTTAAACTAGACGGAATCCCGAAAATTCCGGAACCGCGGGATCTCGAATTTGCAATCTCGAGTCGGGATTGCATTCCCTAGTGAGCACCGCGTAATTTTTAAGACCAGGCTGAAGCCTCTTAGAGGTAGGACGTGTGACGCTCTGTCTCCCGCGCATCCAAAATTATTACGTAAACTTCCGTAAGTTATAAAGCAATAATTTCTATACAATAAATACTACATTAGCGTAGGCTCAACCTGATTCTATACTTGGATAAGTACATAACGTTTGTTTGCTGGTAAGTATAATTATTTAAATTTATGTGAATTTCGCCAAATTATAGTAAATGTGAACAACAATTATTTGATACTTTTGATTTTGGAACATCCAATTTTTTTTATTATGCAACAACCATCATGCTCATTTTGGAACACCAAATTTTGTATTTTTGAAGTGAAACCTTATTTTGGGCGTATTGGGCATTTTTCGAGATGGGAACAGACCATTGAACTCGCGACACCGTTACCGACACCGCTGTATATAAGTAGTGAAAACTTCTTTAGGCGCGTTGGGCATTTTTTGAGATGAGAACAAACCATTGACTCGCGACACCGTTACCGACACCTCTGTATATAAATAGTGAAAACTTCTTTAGGCGCGTTAGGCATTTTTTGAGATGAGAACAAACCATTGAACTCGCGACACCGTTACTGACACCTCTGTATATAAGTAGTGTAAACTTCTTTAGGCGCCTAAAAATTGTTTACTTATTTCTATCATACTAAACTTCTAATAAAAGTTATTTTAATTTTAGTTTCTCATTTTAGTTAATCATATCTTAATCATATATCTTTTTGTTATACACACTTTTTTTAGATATGGGTATCGTTTTCGACTAACTTGGGGATGCTGATTACGAATAAATTGTCAATTTTAAAATTCATGCATCTTCATGCATCTCTAAGTTCGAGTAAGTCGAAAACGATACCCATACAAAAAAAAAAGAAAAACAAACAGTTTTCGCCATCTTGAATTTTAAAATTGACCTCATATTCGTAATCAGCATCCCTAAGTTAGTCGAAAACGATACCAATATCTAAAAAAACTAAAACAAAAAGTTTTCGCCATCTTTAATTTGAAAATTGACCTCATATTCGTAATCAACATCCCTAAGTTAGTCGAAAACGATACCAATATCTAAAAAAACTAAAACAAAAAGTTTTCGCCATCTTGAATTTTAAAATTGACATCATATTCGTAATCAGCATCTCTAAGTTAGTCGAAAACGATACCAATATCTAAAAAAACTAAAACAAAAAGTTATCGCCATCTTTAATTTGAAAATTGACCTCATATTCGTAATCAACATCCCTAAGTTAGTCGAAAACGATACCAATATCTAAAAAAACTAAAACAAAAAGCTTTCGCCATCTTGAATTTTAAAATTGACATCATATTCGTAATCAGCATCCCTAAGTTAGTCGAAAACGATACCAATATCTAAAAAAACCAAAACAAAAAGTTTTCGCCATCTTTAATTTGAAAATTGACCTCATATTCGTAATCAACATCCCTAAGTTAGTCGAAAACGATACCAATATCTAAAAAAACTAAAACAAAAAGTTTTCGCCATCTTGAATTTTAAAATTGACATCATATTCGTAATCAGCATCCCTAAGTTAGTCGAAAACGATACCAATATCTAAAAAAACTAAAACAAAATGTTTTCGCCATCAATAATTTGAAAATTGACCTCATATTCGTAATCAACATCCCTAAGTTAGTCGAAAACGATACCAATATCTAAAAAAACTAAAACAAAAAGTTTTCGCCATCTTTAATTTGAAAATTGACCTCATATTCGTAATCAACATCCCTAAGTTAGTCGAAAACGATACCAATATCTAAAAAAACTAAAACAAAAAGTTTTCGCCATCTTTAATTTGAAAATTGACATCATATTCGTAATCAACATCCCTAAGTTAGTCGAAAACGATACCAATATCTAAAAAAACTAAAACAAAAAGTTTTCGCCATCTTGAATTTTAAAATTGACATCATATTCGTAATCAGCATCCCTAAGTTAGTCGAAAACGATACCAATATCTAAAAAAACTAAAACAAAAAGTTTTCGCCATCTTGAATTTTAAAATTGACATCATATTCGTAATCAGCATCCCTAAGTTAGTCGAAAACGATACCAATATCTAAAAAAACTAAAACAAAAAGTTTTCGCCATCTTGAATTTGAAAATTGACATCATATTCGTAATCAACATCCCTAAGTTAGTCGAAAACGATACCAATATCTAAAAAAACTAAAACAAAAAGTTTTCGCCATCTTGAATTTTAATATTGACATCATATTCGTAATCAGCATCCCTAAGTTAGTCGAAAACGGTACCAATATCTAAAAAAACTAAAACAAAAAGTTTTCGCCATCTTGAATTTTAAAATTGACATCATATTCGTAATCAGCATCCCTAAGTTAGTCGAAAACGATACCAATATCTAAAAAAACTAAAACAAAAAGTTTTCGCCATCTTGAATTTTAAAATTGACATCATATTCGTAATCAGCATCCCTAAGTTAGTCGAAAACGATACCAATATCTAAAAAAACTAAAACAAAAAGTTTTCGCCATCTTTAATTTGAAAATTGACCTCATATTCGTTATCAACATCCCTAAGTTAGTCGAAAACGATACCCATATCTAAAAAAGTGAAACAAAAAGTTTTCGCCATCTTTAATTTGAAAATTGACCTCATATACGTAATCAACATCCCTAAGTTAGTCGAAAACGATACCCATATCTAAAAAAGTGAAACAAAAAGTTTTCGCCATCCTTAATTTGAATAATGACATCATATTTGTAATCGGCATCCCTAAGTTAGTCGAAAACGATACCCATATCTAAAAAAGGTTAATTAAAAAAAATCGCCATCTTGAATTTTAAAATTGACATCATCCCACACTCTTTATATACAATATAGGGGTGTCACGCATAAGACCACGTGGGTATATTTTTTTTCATACTTAACCTCAAAATAATATTTTTAAATTTTCTCAAAACCTATAGGTTTTCGTAAGTCCTCACCTACTAAATGGGGGGGGGGGGGTCCCCCCCTCCCTACCCTTCCCCCATCCTCCTATCGAACTGTTCATAAAGGAAAGTCCTTCCTGTAATAATCACCAACTAGTCAATTTACTTACCTGTTTACAAAGATAAAGATTATATATATATATATACAGAGTAAACTCCATGTAACGTCACTCGTTTTAGTGACAAACTCTCTAAAGCATCGAAATCAGTCGGCTTTGGTTGGTTTAGCTTGTCTTGCATACAATGGTACACTCTGTGTAGTATTACACCCACTCTCAATAACGACAACAATTTGTAATAAAAAGTTCTTTTTAAGTTGCCAAATTAGTAAAAACTGCGCAGCTGTGTATATCCTTTTGTCGTTTTATTATCCTAGACCATAATAAACTCGACTGTCGGCAGCATACACATCAAACTTTCTAAGAAATCCGTTCTTTAATTTACAAAATGGGATTGCTTGCACGTGTAGCTGCAGACTGTTGTTAGTAGAAGTGATGGATTTTATCTATACGTTGTCATATTCTAAGTAGCTCACAAACTTTCAAATCGTAAACATAAACTGTAAAACGCAATAGCTTTCAAATTAAAACAGATTTTTATTGTAGGTACTATTTAACAAGACAAATCAGAAATAAACGTTTTCTTTTTCTAATACAGATTTTACTTCTCTCCATTTAACGACAACTCTCTATAACGTTAAAATATGCTCAGTCCCTTGAGTGTCGTTATATAGAGTTTACACTGTATATATATTTTTTATTTAAATTCATCTTTATTGCAGACACAATGATCACAATAAGTATAATATAATGAATATAATGAGTAAGTAAAATAAATAACTCAATTTTTTTTTCAAATAATGGATCAAATTCGGTATTGCATTATTAAGCTCTAACGTAGTTGAATTCGATGTGACCGCGGCGATCGCGCCATGCTCGCCGCTAAATACCTAAACATGAACGGCCGCGCGAAGCTTGAACGCTCTTAATAGTTGATCGCTGGCCGTTCACACTGCCGGCGAGAACTCGCTCTCTACTATTTTGTCGCAGCGACTACAACACTCGCTCAGCGATACGCGCTCAGCGATGTGCGCTCAGCGATGCTCGCTTGGCGGTCAGAACACACGCCGTGAAATGAGTATCGCCCGCCGCACTCGCTCGCTCACTTTATAGCCCAGTGAGACAATTATAGGAACTACGCACTCTCGCTGCTCGCTAACTCGTTTCTATTTTCTAGCTCTACTCGCTCATCGCCGGCGGCGGTGAAGACAAGTGCCTTACGCGTTACGGTGGAACATATGTAAATACAAACATTCATTTTGGCTTTGTCGTAGTCGTGTAAAAAGATAGGTTCTCTATTTCGGCATGGAACGCAAATTTTCTTTTTAGCAATAAACTGTTATTAAAGTCTTTTTTGTGATATGTTATATGTTATACTCTGCTGTAAGCGATCGATAGCACCGTCGACTCACTAGCGTCGTCGCTCGCTTTCACTCGCTCGTATGCCTAAATAACTGGGGTGCAATTGATCGCTTACGCCCCTCGAATAACAATGTACATACTATTGTGCCTAAACATCATCTTATAGTAAGTTATTAAACGAGGGGATAAAGCAGTGTCTTGCGTCACGGGCGCTATTTTGAATCCCGAACGTAACGAAGGATGCTAGAGTTGACTCGCGAGCGGAGCGAGGGATTTACTAGAATCCTGAGTGCAAAGAGGGATATAAGGACGTCCAAGATGCAGACAGCTTTATCCACGAGGAGAATACTCTACTTTACACACTTTTGCGAGACAAACAGCGCGTTTCGCGGCATTTGCTTTATAAGTTACGTAAGACATAAGAACAAATATAAGGACATATGAAAACTTAAGAAGACACAAGAAGACCTAAAAAGACCTAAGTCTTTTTGTACAGAACGCAAAATTATGTATTGTCTTCTTAGATCTTTAAGAAGACAATACATAATTTTGCGTTCTGTACAAAAAGACTAGTTCGACTAACGAATAAGTTCTTATTGTGTGGGTCGCTTTGGTTCAAACTTTAATACAAATAAGGTTCCAAATTCAAATCACATTATGCCACACTATTTGAGTATTTGTCGCTAATATCTATGTATTTATTATTAATGAATATGTTTCTTATTTATGTAAGTAGGTATTATTTAGGTTCATTCATCTATGTTATTTTATTTTTTTATATTATAAGTGGGAATGGGCGAGCCACGTTGCCCGAATGCACTCCGAGAAATGGCCCCATATTGCAACACCATGGACACCAAGCGTTGGCGGGACGATGTCGACACCTTCCAAAGAGGATGGTGGGAGATAACGACAGATAGGGATGCTTGGAGGGACTTGGGGGAGACTTTTGCCCAGCAGTGGGACGAGATAGGGACAAAAAATATTATAAGTATGTATGTGTAGTATGTTAGGTACACCATTACATCCCAGGTAATGTCCACACAGTCCATTCCACCCAAAGGTAGTCTGGTAGAGATCGATATTCAGCGATAAGACCGCCAATTGTATCGCATAGTTTTACGGTGTTCTTTTTAGCTGTATGTTAAAAGGTGTGCAATAAAGAATAATCTAATCTATGCCCGCGCGGGCATAATGAAATTCAGTACAACTTTACTCCCGGCTCAGCCGTAGGGATTTAATCACCTGCTTTCGGTGAGGTTTACATGAAATGTAATTTGACATTGTCGAGCAGGTGCTGTGAAAAAATACTTACGGCTAAAAGTAGTCCCATTTGGCTATTTGGTCGTTTTCCTTTTGGGTAGAAAGTGTGCGCCAATGACACGAGGGGGTCGTTGTATCTGTAATTATAAAACATATACATTATATATTGGGGCACGTAAGACGAAACGGCCAGAAGAGACGGCCATTGGGGCAGAATGGTTCTAGAGTGGAGACCACGCATTGGAAAGCTCAGAGTAGGACGGCCCCCACTAGATGGAAAGATGACCTGATAAAGGTTGCTGGGAGCCGTTGGGTGCAGGTCGCACAAGATGGGTAGCTCTGGAAATGTATGGGGGAGGCCTATGCTTAGCAGTGGACGTCCTATGGCTGATATGAGGTATTTTTTTTTGCTCTGCACCGTAATTTTACAGAATTTTCAAAATTGACAATTTTTTTTAAACATTTAAAATAGTTTTCATTTTTCAGTCAATAACTTTAGTAGTTGCTGTAACAGACTGACGGACGGACGAAGCCAAACCATTGGGTTCCGTTTTTTAGGGTTCCGTACCCAAAGGGTAAAATGGGACCCTAATACTAATACTCCGCTGTCTGTATGTCCGTCTGTCTGTCTGTCCGTTTGTCATCAGGCTGTATCTCATGGACCGTGATAGTTAGACAGTTGAAATTTTCACAGATGATGTATTTTTGTTGCCGCTATAACAACAAATAATAAAAACAGAATAAAATAAATATTTAAGGGGGGCTCCCATACAACAAACGTGATTTTTTTGCTCGTTTTTGCTCGATATTGATAACGGCAACAGGTAAACGCTTGAAATATTCACAGAATATTGAGTTATATTATTCACTTTAAAAATAAATAATTAAATTAAAATAAAATTAATCTTTAAGGGGGGGCTCGCATACAACAAACGTGATTTTTTTGCCGTTTTTATAGATAATGCGTACGGAACCCTTCGTGCGCGAGTCCAACTCGCACTTGGCCGGTTTTATCATTTTGGCCCGGACGCCTAAATAATATACAGTGTAAACTCCATGTAACGTCACTCGTTTTAACGACAAACTCTCTAAAGCGTCGAAATCACTCGGCTTTGGTTGGTTTAGCTTGTCTTGCATACAATGGTACACTCTGTATAACATTACACCCACTCTCAATAACGACAACAATTTGTAATAAAAAATTCTTTTTAAGTTGCCAAATTAGTAAAAACTGCGCAGCTGTGTATATCCTTTTGTCGTTTTATTATCCTAGACCATAATAAACTCGACTGTCGGCATCATACACATCAAACTTTCTAAGAAATCCGTTCTTTAATTTACAAAATGGGATTGCTTGCACGTGTAGCTGCAGACTGTTGTTAGTAGAAGTGATGGATTTTATCTATACGTTGTCATATACTTAGTAGCTCACAAACTTTCAAATTATAAACATGGCTAGTAAGAGAAAATCACTGTGTATTGACGGAAAAGTTTTGATGATACGCACGATAGAGGCGGGAGAGAAAATTAAAACAGATTTTTATTGTAGGTACTATTTAACAAGACAAATCAGAAATAAACGTTTTCTTTTTCTAATACAGATTTTACTTCTCTCCATTTAACGACAACTCTCTATAACGTCAAAATATGCTCAGTCCCTTGAGTGTCGTTATATAGAGTTTACACTATATATAATAATATCGAAAATTTTAGAAAAAGTAATTTTATTTACTTCGAAATATTCGTAATTTATTTCTAATACCTAATTCCTAATTTCCTACTTGCATCTTTTTAATTTTTCCCTGACTACATTGTATATTCATTATTTCATTCTATTGTTCCTATGTTTGTTGAATGTAATTTTCTCTTCTCTTACTTGTGCTTTCTCTTTGATGTCATACCTTTTGATTGTATTGTGTGAATTTGTGTGTGCTATGGTAGCAAATAAATGTCTGTCTATGTCTATTTCGATCATTTATTTTATAGTCAGAGTTTTATAGTCGATCCTTCACTGTAACAGCCGTACGATTGTGGAACGCTTTGCCCCTCTCTATAAGAACATCCAAGTCTATTAGTAATTTTAAAACAAAAGTGCACACCCATTATCTGTCCTTGTGTTGAAGTTGTAGCTGCTTGTTAATTCATCATAACCACTTTTAGAGTTGCTTATTTAAATTAAATTTGTGTTAATATTGGTAATTTAGGTTTATGGTATGTAGATATGTTTTTAAATATATATAGATGCACCGCCGTCATGTGTTACATTTTGATCCTGTCCATACAAATGTTGTCTGGAAGAGATCGCTTTTAGCGATAAGACCGCCCATTGTACTAAATCTATATGTAAGAATTATGTTCTGTATTTTACTTTGGTGTACAATAACGAGTTATCTTATCTTATCTTATTTCTGTATTCACGAACAAAAATTATGTATCTCTGTCTGAAATAAACGTTTTTTACTTATGTTATTATTTATTTATATAATGCCAGGCGAGATCCGGCTCAGAGCGGATCGCACTCACCCTGATGAAAGTCCACGGATTGAACCGAAACATTGTCGGTCGAAACACCGATAAAACGGTACGTGATTGTTCTTGCGTGAGGAAATACATGTTTTCAGAGCAACTTACATATTTTTTGTATAAATCAAGGTGGTAGATTATCCTTATAACAAGGCGAGATGTTTAAAATGATAAGTTTAGTGCAAAAAACTATTTTTAGGAAGCTATGTTCATTAGGTTTTTACTCTATAAAAGACTAAAGATATCGTTTTAGACATCTCACGTTGTTGCTTGAAAAAATGTATTTTTTTGCAACGTAAAGAATAGAATAGCCGTTTGGGGTATTCCTTTAACTAATTTATCAATTTGTTTTATATATGTTCTGAATTTGTTTATTTATTTTAATACATATAACATTTTGACATTTTCTACTATATATGTTTATATTTGGACACAACATGACATATCTACCATGACACATAGTATTCTCACTTGACAACACTATACTCTTCGTCTAGTGGCTAAATGGAGCGGTCTCGACAGAATATCAGCGCTTACCATTACGGCGGGCATAATGCTGAGTCGAGTCCCATTTACTGCTGCAGCAGCACACAGTATCTACCGAGTTCTCCCTTGTTTTCGTTTATGTTTTACGTTTATACTGTTTAATTGTTTAAATCATTGTATTTTATCTCTCTTAAAATGTAACTGTATTGTATATTGTGTGCTAATGTACTGAATAAATGATTGTCTATGTGTATAGGAAATTCTATATTGTACAACATATAAAAATAAACATTAAAAATAAATCAATCACAAAGTACAATCGCCGTTCTTATCGCTATGACCTATCTCTTCCAGACAACCTTGCTGTGTAATTACACAGCAAGGTTGTGTAATTACACAGCAGTGTTGTCCAAACAACGCGAAAAGGTAAGGGATTAGAGCAAAAACCAGTAATAGATGTATAGGTTATGTAAGGTAATACAATTGTTCAGGTGGGTTTATTAAGGCGTATATAGTAGCTGATTGGTCTTATTTGGAGGCTTTCTCTTCAGAGAGGAATCAGTTTTATGTGCTCAAAAAAATATATGTCATTCATTGACCTTTTATCTGTAAAGTGAACATACAAAAAAGTTCTACCTGTTTATTTACTATGAGAAAAAAAATAACAAAATGTATCTGTTTTCGACTTTAAATTTGATTCAAACTCTAAACGACGTAAAATTTTGTGATTTTTCTTTCACCTAAATGTGGGCAAAAACTATACCTTCAAGTTGAACAAATAATGCTGTGCTGCGACGGTCTTACACGTTGCAATTCATTATTTTAATTTTTTCTGAATAATTAGCGGGCGTACCCTTAGAAGGTGGTTGCGCGGGCGACGGGCGGCAGTGTACCGCTGACTGTCGTACGGGAGGGCTGTGCTCGTCTGCCTCACGTTCAACTATTTGCTGGTCGGTTAGATGCGTGTGGCGGAAGGTGCGGGGCCGAAACAATAGCTACGCTCATTCGCTCAAGGTCATCGGCTACGGTTAGCGCCTAAGGAGTTAGGATGGCTGGGGTTGGATTAGAAGGGGGTAATGCCCAATTCATCCTAATACAAGACTGTTTGTGTGGCGTTACTCCGCCAAGAAAACGGCTACGTAGTCGCAGGGGCTTTTTGCGATCCACAGAAGCCACCAAAAATAATGCAAGTGATGCCTGTGTTACCCTGTGGAAAATAATTAACCCCCCCTCCCCACCCCCACCTGGCTACGTTACACTTGCAGAGGAACTACCCCCTGGTCAACACCTACCTTGGCCAGGTTTAAGTGTGGTATACAATACAGCGTTTTCTATTCTATTGTAATGAAAGGAAATGGGGGAGACCTTTGCCCAGCAGTGGGACAGCATGGGTTAATAAGATTAAAGTGATTATGATTTACCCAAAGACGAGTTGCTCCGCTGTGACGTGAACGAAGGGCTTGGCTCTTTCCTTGTATGTCATGGCGAGCCCTGACACCAGGATGTTGAATAACCAGCCTCCCAAGTTTGGAGAAAATGAGGTCACTGTCTGAAACAAAGGGAATATATTAGGGTATAATTCATTCGGTTTTGAGCAAGTCTTATCCATATACTTTTCCCAATATTGACATACTTTTGTATATATGTCTTCAAATCAACTTGGGCAAATTGGCGTTGTATGTATGTATGTTTTTTTCACCGAGGATAACTTTCGAAGCGTTTATCCGATCATCGAGAAATTTTGTATATAGGTAGGTAGTTATGGCACAATTTTGGTGAAACTAAATGAGCTAAAAATGTGTGTGTGTGTGGGGGGGGGGGGGGGGGGTTGCTGAGATATTGGGGTTCAAGAGAGGAGAGATCTCGCTTCGTCCGATCAATTATTGGAAAACAAATTGCTTGTGTTAAAGCATGTATGTTTGTAGGTATTGTCTAGTTATAAAGCCTCTACGCATTGGTTAGGACGTACACGTAGTGGTGAGGATTTGGAAAATAAACGCGCTGTGTGAAATTTCCAGCATTATTGATTTTTTGTATTATTGATTGCATTCCCAACACTCAATTTCGCGACGTTTGGTAGACTTTTAACTTTAAACAGTAAGCCATTGTTCCTTGATATAAACGTTGAACAGAGTAGGACCGAAGATACTACCTTGAGGGACTGGAATGGCCTTTATCTACTCTGTTTCATATAGAATTCCATATATAAATCATTTTAAGAAGAAAGCAGTTAAGAAAATGGCACTGGATTAGCCACCTACACGATTCCAGTTGCGCTGGAATGAGTGCATTGGATGGAAAAGTAGACTCCCAATCCAGTTCCTATAAGATAAAATAAGATAACTCTTTATTGTACACCAAAGTAAAATACAGAACATAATTCTTACAAATAGATTTAGTACAATGGGCGGTCTTATCGCTAAAAGCGATCTCTTCCAGACAACCTTTGTATGGACAGGATAAAAATGTAACACATGACGGCGGTGCATCTATATAAATTTAAAAACATATCTACATACTATAAACCTAAATTACCAGTAATAACACAAATTTAATTTAAATAAGCAACTCTAAAAGTGGTTATGATGAATTAACAAGCAGCTACAACTTCAACACAAGGACAGATAATGGGTGTGCACTTTTGTTTTAAAATTACTAATAGACTTGGATGTTCTTATAGACAGGGGCAAAGCGTTCCACAATCGTACGGCTGTTACAGTGAAGGATCGACTATAAAACTCTGTCGTATGGACAGGAGTTTTAAGTTGGAGGGAATCTGAAGAACGCAAATTGCGATCATTAGCCTGGTGGAGAAACTCAAAACGCTCCTTAAGATAGAAGGGAGAATAAGGGTTAAAAAGGATGTTATACAAAAGGGACAGTATGTGTGCATTCCGACGAAGACGGATGGAGAGCCACTTGAGCTTTGTGTGAAAATCAGAAATATGGTCATACTTGCGCAAGCCAAATATGAACCGAATACATAGGTTTTGAAGGCGCTCAAGTTTGCTCTGTTGGGCTTCAGTGATGTCAAGATAGCAGGCGTCGGCGTAGTCCAGGATTGGAAGTAAAAGGGTCTGTGCAAGCGTAACCTTGGTAGCAGTCGGCAAGAAGTTACGAAGTCTCCGTAAAGATCCAGATGATGCAAATACCCTGCGGCTAATTTCATTGATACAGGGAACCCAGGTTAAACAGGTATCCATCTGTATTCCTAGATTTTTCACTGACTGGGTGATGTCTATAGGGGTTCCGTCAAAAACTATGGATGGTAGTTGTGCAAAATTGATTTTGGAGATCTGTATGGAGCTACCAATTATAATGGCCTGTGTTTTGTTTGGGTTGACTGTAAGGCCAAAGGATTTACTCCAGTCACATAGCCGGTCAAGGTCAGTATTTAGTAAGCTAATGGCTCCGTCAATATTTTCAACTGTAGCTTGACTATAAATTTGCAAGTCATCTGCGTACAGGTGGTAGGAAGAAGTTAAATTTTGTGAGATAGAATGAATGAACATAGCGAATAGGAGAGGGGATAAAACGCCACCTTGTGGGACACCGGCAGAAAGATT